>PVJL010005437.1:0-108639 GCA_004026885.1 Lyroderma lyra | reverse complement strand
GGGCAAAGAAGGACAGGTTAGTAGAATGCTGTCAGGGAATTTTAGAAGCAACTAATTTTAGAAGCAACTAATATACCAGCTATTGCTCAGATTGAGTGTCGTGTCTAAAAATGTCCCATCCCCCAGCACAGGAATGCCATGCTAATTAGCCAAGACCCCTCTTCATGGAAACTTTCCCAGTCGTCTTCCCCTGACTTGCTGGAGTAATTGAAAATTCCCTTTCTCTCTGGTTAATGATGACTGGACCATGGAGGGCGTTGCTGGGGACATTACTGCGTGGAGGCAGTCACAACTCGGGGAAGTGGGACTCCATGGTGTCACGCTTAGCAGAGCATGGCTAAGTTTTTGTGCACTGGCTCATTGTGCTGTTTGACATTTAGGCTCTGCACCTCTATTGTTAGATAAAAATATTAGTTTTGTGAGTATTCCATGCTAATAAGAGCAAAAAAAGATGCTCCCCAAGAACCTACATGCAGGTTTGGGGAAGGTAAGTGGGGACATATCTGCTTCCTGAGCCCTGGAAAGATTTATTTTAACTAAATGGATTCTCATTAAGTGACAAAGTTAGAGAGACGTGAAGAGCAACCCTACATTAATAACTACTAAGTTAGGCCAGGGGACACCAGCTAGATAAGTCACCCTTAGTCAAGGGGCTTTCTTCTTTTTCTTTCCTCTTTGTGTCAGGAAAAGAGGAAATAGTATAATAAGACTGGAAAGGTCATTTACAAAGACAGTTGTGTCAGTCTCTTAAGGTTAGAATGACCAGTATGAATATTTTTAGAAATTTCTCATGCAATTCCCAGGTACCAGCCGGGTTAGGACCTACCACCCTTGGAAGTCACATAAACAGGTTCTTAATACGTGCTTGTTAAATGTATGTCCAGCGTGGTTTTTCAAACATGCCCTGAATGTGCAGGGTTATAGTTTGAAGCATTATCTTACATTCTGTAAACTTCTTTGTGTTTTAAAAATAAATGCCGTGACATAATTTTCTGTGATTGAAGGGTGCACTACCTGAAAACTTTGAGGTGGGGACGGGGAATGAAAGAACTAGATCTGTGGGGGGAAGGGTGGCTTTGAGAGGAACTGTCACCTGTCAGTGTGACCAGCGCAGCCCGGGCCCTGTGCATTGAGGGCGAAGGCAGAGCAAAGACCCGGAAGCTCCACTGCGCTTTCACCTCCTGTTAGGAAGGACCAGGCCCCCTTGATTGAGGACTGTGACATTGCCTAGAGCAACTTGCTCGTGGAAATGGGCGATTTGACTCAGAGACTTGACATTTCTGCCCTCAGGAACTTGAGTTGCCAGTTTGTTTTCAAAAAAAAGTTGTCATATCACTCAGCCCGTTAAGGACGTGTATTTTCTTGGCAATAAAGTTCACATTTTGTACATGATTGATCTGAAATAAATTGTATGTGAGAGTATACAGCCTGAAAATTCTAATTTGCTGAGCCCTTACATCAAAATCCATATTTTCCCCTAGAGAAACATGTACTTCTAACCTCCCCTTCTTTCTTTAGTTATATATATCCCATTCTAGTTATATATATCCCATTCTAGTTATATATATCCCATTCTAGTTATATATATCCCATTCTAGTTATATATATCCCATACTAGTTATATATATCCCATACTAGTAAATGTGTCATTTGCATGTAATTTATAAACTATTGCATGAGTGTATGCAAAAAGGAATGTGGGTACCGTCACCATGTTTAGAGTTTATGCCAAACATAAAATACTTTAGGGGCATGCATTCCTGAGCTTGGGAGTCATTGTCTTGGCATGTGGGTGTCAATGAGTAGGTTCTGTCTCTCAGTGGTGGTAGGACAGAATAAAGGACTGCTTCTCACTTGGGAGGCAGAGTAATGGGTCCCTAAATACATCTACATCCTGATTTCCAGAACCTGTAAATATTAGCTTAGTGGTAAAAGGGATTGTGCAGATGTGATTCAGTTAAGAATCTTGAGATTGGAAGGTTATTCTGGATTATCTGGGTGAGCTTTTTCTCATTGGAAATCCTTAAAAGTGGAAAACCTTTCCTGGCTGAGGTCTGAGGGAGATGGGACCATGAACATGAGAGCTGGAGAGAAAGCAGCATGAAAAGTGCTCAGCCCAATGTCACTGAGAAAAGGGGCCTCAAGCCAAGGAGCTCAGGAAGCCCCTAAAAACAGGAAAAGGCCAGAAAACATTTTGCCCTACAACCTTCTGGAAGGAATGGCCTGGTGAGATCCGTGTCCAGCTTCTGACCTTCAGAATTTCAGGATAGTAATCGAGTAGTATTTTTAGGCAACCAAGTGTGTGGTGATGTGTTGCAGCAGCAATAGGAGATGGATGCACCCACTGCCCTGGCCTGCACATCCGGGGACCTGAGCCCTGCAGGAAGCTTGACTGTGCGAGGTTTTCCACTCTGCGAGCTCCTGTCTCCTCACCTGATAATGGAAGGAGTTGGTTCAGACGAGTGATTTTCACCCACGGAACTTCAAGGAAATGTAGCACAGGAGAGGGAGCTGCTCTGTTGGATCGGGGAGCACGTTGGAGCCTGGGGGGCATAAGCAAGATGGCCTGTGGGGTCACTCAGGGCACCGCTCCTGTTGCGGGAGGGCGCTGGGCCCTGTAAACCCACAGGTCTGTGTCTGCATGGAGAGGGGTTCTCAAATAATAGGCGCGGGAACATTCTTAAGGAAATTATATCTGATAGTATTGATAATCAGAGCAAGCATTCTGAAAGTTGTATTTTCAGAAAATTGAAAATAGTGGACCATGGTTTTAACTGGGTGTTCCTCTTCTTGAAGAAGCACATTCTATATTTCTTCAGCAAATCAGGATGAAATCAGGGCGTGGGGAAAGCTTGTCTGAGACTATATTAACATAAAACATAATTTTGCTGAATCAAGTTTTTAAAAGTTCAGTGAAATAGCATTCACTGAATGCCAAAATAATTGCTTTGACCATAGTGTTAACTTTACAAATGGGTGTGTGGTGACGTTAAGAGCTAACCAGATTCCCATGTGATTGGTTTTCTTTTGGTAGCAATCTTAGTTCTTTGTTAAGCCTCAGGATTCTCATGCTGCTCATGGTTTTTTATGGTTATTTCCAATATACACAAAAATGCCATCTTTATACTCAGAGCTGGAGTTTGGAGATAAAGTGTGGTTGGGGGCAATCCAATATTCAGAAAAAACCTGGTTCTCCAGAGAAGATGGGATGATGATCTAGACAGCAGTACCACAGGGGTGTAGTCACAGATGTAGCAGGGGTTTAAAAGAGCAATGGAATGATGGTGACAGCTGTAATCATGGTATCACACATATTATGTATATGCACATATATGCACATGTATATGTATGTATGTACACACATATGTACCAGGGGTGCCAAAAAAGGCATACACATTTTAAGAGATGTTATCTATGCATTACTTTTTGAAGTTGAATTATGGTAGTAATGTGTAGTGTGACATTTCCTCAAATAATGGCATTAATCAAATAAATGCTAGCATCACCATGGGACAGGTAGGACAGAAAAAAAATGGCGGAATGTGGTTGTCAATTGAGGAGTGCAAGACCATTTTGAGGTGGCATTTGAAATTCAGGAACGTGGTTTGAGTTTCCTCCATGTTCTCCTGACTTAACACCCTTTAACTTCTACCTTTGGGTGACTTAAAGGATGTGGTGTACCATAGAAAACTGGCTACGCTGGTGGTATTTCAGGAAGAAATTGAAATGGCATGTGCAGTAATACAAGTGGACACTTTGGTCATCATTGCTCAAGCAGTAGTTCACCATAATCAGAAGTGTCCAGAAGCTGATGGTCACCACTTTGAGCACCTCTAGTAATTGGGGAAGTCAGATGCAACTTGTATTCATCTTTTGTTAAGGGTATATATTGAGTATTATAATTTTAATACAATTTTTTCTTTTCTTACAATGTGTATACATTTTTTGGCATCCTCTGTATATACATGTATATGTATTTTTACTTATATACACATGTACATGTACATACAAACATAGCATACATACATATACTTAAGATACATATAGTTAATATATAAAGGCATACTGGTTATTAAAAGTAACATTTAAATTTATAAGAAAAACTATTTAAATTATTTATAATCTCACCACCCAGAGGTACAACAAACTTGTAAGTCTCTGGTCTTTTTAATTTGCATCCAAATTCCTCACAGTCACTTTCATTCACTGAAACAATAATTTGATATCATTGTCAAGATCATGGTTTTTAAAGTCAGACAACTGTGGGTAGAGTCTGGGCTCTTCTGTGTTACAGGAGGCAAGTTACTTAACCTTTGCAAGACTTCCTCAACCACATGAGGAAGGTGATACAAATAACACAGTATTGTCTGGAGAATCAACAGGAGACAATACTATGATTTTCAGTTTGCATCCAGCATTAGAATCGCCCCAGATCTTTGAAGAATTCTGGTGCATGTGCCCTATCTCCCCAGAGGGAGTTGGACGTACTTGTGCTGCCCTAGCTTGTTGCTGTATTTCACGTGTTCTCTAGGTGCTTGTGATACAGCCAGGACTGAAAAGCTGCACAATAACATGTGCAAAGCTCTTGATACTTGAAGCTTAGAAAGGGCATTCACATCATTACAGTACTTTTTTAAAAAATGAAATAGATTAATAAAATATGCTGTGTGTCACTGGCTTTTTTAAATTTTTACTTACTGTATGAAGTGCAGCTTTACTGACACATGTGTAGCCAGCTTGCTTATCATTTTCCACAGCTGCGTGGTATTCATTGGTATCTTGCTCTTAATTTACTTGATTAGAAATTGAAGTCATTCTAAAGAAGGGTGGAATACTATAAATATCTTCATGGCTGTTCAACCATTTCCTTAGGATAAATTCCTAGAAGAAGAACACCTGGCTCAGGGGGTACGTACATTTTTGAGGCTTTTGAATGTTGCCAAATTGCCCTACTTAATGGAATGATCAATATTATTTAGGATGCATTAGGGCTACACATAAGAAAAAACCTCGTTCAAATTGACTTAAACAATAAAGGAGATTTATTTGGCCTAAATAACTGGCAAATGTAGAGATGAAGTGAATTTCAGGGTTAGCTTGATTCAGCATTTCAATGACATCATCAAGGACCTGTCGACATCACTTCATCTCTTTCCCTTACCCCTTTGCCATACCAGCTTTTTCTAGGTCAGAACAGGGCTGGCAACTCCTGGGACAGCAGGCCTTCTTACATAGCTAAAGGGAGAGAAAGGGTCTCTTTAAGAAACTTTCTCTGAAACAACAAGTAAGCTGCTCTCCTGAAAGTTTCAGCCAACCATGCCTTACCTCTTCCTGGTCTGATTTTTAATTGGTCAGAGGTGAGACTCTGCTGGGTAGTTTATGCCTGAGCCACACACTCTACCCTGAAAGGAGGGGGCAGGGGAGGGACTGCGATGGCTGAAGGAAGGGGAGCATGGGTGAGAGCATGCACCTTGAGAAGACAACCGCAGTGTCCAAGATGAACACAGTTTGAAACAGAATCAGGACTTAGTGCTGATCACAAAGTTGAAAAGAAAGGAAGAAAGTGAGTTTATGAGAAATGAGCCTGTGCATTGGGTTGAACAAGTCTACAAGAATCTACCATTGGCAGCATGAAGCCATTTCCACAACTGTAGGAGAACCAATTAACGTGCTCTGTGTCTCCGAGAGAACCCACCCAGGATGTGGTATGCTGTGTTATGGCCACACCCATCGTTTGAATTTTACAGACCGGTCAGGTAACTGTCATGAGGCTGTTCGGTGAATCTGTAGCCATAGTGAGCAAAGTCAATTTTCTGTAACATTTTATGGCTCAAGTGAACAAATACACAATTTCTTAAAACAAACCTGAATAGCAACCTTAAGTCATCAAAGCATTGCATTAAGAAATCTTGTTTCTTACTGGCTGCTAGTAAATACAGGGAGAGATTCTTGTAACTAAGACCATGGCCATGGTTTAATCCACAAAGGCTTTTGCTCCACCTGGCTGTTTGTTGATAGTGCTTTATGCATCTCACAAGAATTCTTTAACATGACTGCAACTTGTATTTTACGGATAATAGCTATCAGGAAATTTCTGTTTCTCCTGGGAGGCAGCATTTCCTTTTTTAGGAAAGAGACAGATTTACTTTCAGACAATAAACGAATGTGGTGATGAGGGACAGGAGAGTTCAGGAGAAAAAAGACTGACTCATGTTAATATAATTAAAATAGACTGAAGTTTGATGAAACATGAGTCAAAACCTTTTAGGAGACTTTGGATTATTAGGGCCCTCAAAACTTTTCCTCCCTTGAAATACCACAGTGCAATGGCTCTAAGACTTGATTGAGCACGCTTCAGAGTCCTCCGGAGGGCTTATTAAACACAGATTGCTGGGCACAGTGCCACCCCCAGAGTTTCTGACTCAGCGGGGCTGTGGTGGAGATGGAGAATTTGCATTTCTAATGAGCTCCCAGGTGAGACCGGTGCTGCCTGTCCTGAGCTCACCTTTTGAGAAACAAACCTAGTCCTTTCCTTTTAAGGGCATTCATCCAATTTGATTGTGCACTCATCAGTAGAGTTATTGTGACTAATACCGGTCTTCCCAACCAAAGTGTGGGTTTGATGAGAGCAGGAATCAGTCTTTTAAGTCAGTCATTGTAGCCTCGGTGCCTCCCAGCGCTATAGAGGGCACCTGCTTTGTGTGTATTTTTTAATCAATAAAGGCAATAAATACAATTCCTGAAATACAGTGAGCATTTAACCCCTGTTGTTAAAAACAAAATTACAGTTGTGTATTATGACTTAATTGCATTAAGGACATTCATCACCTGTTCTCTCCCATCCACAATCTGTAACTTTTTTGAAGTATAAAAACATAATATTGTGTGAGTGCTTGATTATGGTAACCTTCTAGAAATTGTTCCAGGGTTAAGGGGTTAAGTAGGTCATTGGTTCCTAATCAATGCCTGTCCATGAATAGGCTCATTAAGAGAGACACAAGGCTGAGGAATGCTCTGTTTTTAGCAGCCTCTGGGCTGAATCCCTTCTCACCTTCTGTTGGAGCCTGGGTGTACCAATTGGGAAAGGTCATGAGTTGATTCATTTCAAAGGCATTAACCTGTGTGGCCAAGTTCTAATTGGATTCCATCCTATCGTGAAAGTGATCTTACAGTGTTTCCTCAGGTGCTGTTGGTCTAGCAATTCCCCCCTGATAACATTATGCCTTTCAAACCCAGACCCAGAGGAGTCTGGGATGTGAAAGTATTAACATTTAGATTAATTTCTCATGGCAGGTGGGTTATTGGATTTCTCTCTCTCACCAACACACTTTAAACTGGTGTAACTATTACATTCTGCAGTGGACCTTTGAAATAGCATTGGTGGTATAATGTCTACTAAAAAGAATTGCATCAGTTCAAAGTCTACCCTCAGCTTTAGGTACAAAAACCTTGCCCTGTTTGGCAGCACTGAAATACATTTGTAAAGGTGCCAGTATTTGTATTCCAGGGACCTGTTAAAGAGCATTTAGTCCCTTCAGGTATCTAAATGGAGCCGTTGCCTGGCCAGGTCAGAAATGTAATTTTCATGACCTATATGAGACAAATTGTCTTTATCTCTGCTTAAAACCTTTCTGTTGAAATCAAATATGTATTTAATTGTTTAAATGAAGCTCTTTTAAAGAAAAGCATTGGAGAATGTTGGGAAGTTAAAGTTGCGTTATTAGATGAATTATTCTCGAATACATAGTTGAAACTCATGTGTAACCAGAATGAATTTTGTTCCACGTTTCTCAGTATAAGAAACACCAGATCAATTCATCTTTTCGGCTGCTAAGTTTGGGAGCACCTTCCTCCCCCTTTTTACTCAAGGATCAGGGTAACCTGATTCTGTAGGGCATCCCTGAAATTCAGTTCTCCATGGTTGCTTAAGGAGCTCAGTGTGCAAACCCGACGGCCTGTTTGGGGAATGGCGGCCCTTCCCTTCATCCTTCTGCACCAGTGTGGGCTTGCTGACCACCTAAGACAGCTCTTCAGCAATAATGGAAAAGAGTCCCTAAGATGGTAAGAATACATTCCTGCCTCAAGCACACCTGGTGTTACTTCCTTAGTTTTTAAGGCATAGAACTCTTGACACATAACGTGAGCATGCAGTACCACCCAAATGTCAGTGCACAGTTAAAGTGCCGTAAGAGCGAGATTCTGAGGAGTTAGTCCAAGAATGCTACCTTTTAAAACACTTGGTTCCTCTATCAGATCAACAGGGTAGGCCTTACCTGCCAAGGTAGAATCTGGCTCCCTCTACCTGTTCCCCTCCTATGCCCAAGTACTTCCTGTGTACTTTTTCAGTGTCCCTGTTCTTACCCCCCAAGGGCTGACAAATTCTGCTTTATCTCAGAGTTTTGTTTGAGAGCAAGTTTCCTGCCTTACTTCCTGTGATGATAGTGTAGGATCCTAGACTAGAGTTTTGTGGCCCTTCCTTAGTGGAAGATGGCTTTAGCCTGGGACTGGAAGGTGAGTTTCCCAGACTTTTCTAGGAGCAGATAGTGGGGTGTGTGTGTGTGTGTGTGTGTGTGTGTGTGTGTGAGTGAGATTATGTCAAACTAGGACCTCTTACACATTGCTAGACAGAGAGAGCTAAAAGGTCCAACCCCTATGGAGGAAAATTCAATAATCTCAAAGAAAATTACAAATTTTCTCAATATTTCCAATCCTAGGACTCTCTTTCTAAAATATGCTGAGACAAATAAATAACACATGTGTTAGATTTTTATTGCACCATATTTATAAATAAAAAAATAGAGTCATCTTGTTGAATAAATGATGCATCTATAACACGGTGTGTCACAGTTTCATGAAAAAATGTTAAGGAAGATAATTTAGACACCAATGACACAAATAAGAAGTCATTTCCAGACTGTATTGTCAAGTGGAAAAATAAGAATGATAGGGAGGGAGGTAAAGGTAATGGTCAGTTTCATGCCACCTTGGCTAGCCTTGGTGCCCAGTTGTCTGCTCAGACACCAGGCTGGATGTTGCTGTGCAAGAGCATTTAGTCACATCTGCCACCAGTTGGCTTTAAGTTAAGTCAGTTAGCCTCCTCAGTGTGGGAAAGCCTCGTGGAGTCAGCCAAAGGCCTTACGAGCAAAAACAAGTTTCCTGGAGAAAGACTTTCTGCCTCCAGAATTTTCCTTGAGTCTCAAGCCTGCTGGCCTACTCCACAGATTTCAGCCTCGGGACTGTGAACCTCAACTCTTACCTAAATTTCCATGCTGCCTATTGGGCGTATCCTATTGGTTTTTCTCTCTGGAGAACTCGTATTGATACAGTAGATAAGTAATAGCTAATATACTTACTTAAGAAACTTGTTTTGCTTCTGAAATGTCATTTCTTATTTACTTTTGAATTTGGAACCAGGTAAATTTTCATCCATTCATGAATTTAATTTCTATTAGGAGTATCTAATTGACGAGCTAGCTTTATAAATTCTTGACTTTTATAAAAATGGAGCCATACTGGATTGTTTTGCAGCTTGCTTTTTTATTATAAATTGTCTTTTCCTGATATCCATTCATGTTAACATCTGTTTTTCTTTTTTTGTACCGTGTAGTATTGCATTGTGTAAATATACCACAATTTTTCGATTCTCCCATTGATTGTACTTCTGTAAAAATTCTTGTACACATCTTTATTACACAAGGACAGGAGTTTCTCTAGGGTGTTTGATTAGGAGCAGAAGTGCTTGGCGACAAGAGGGTCTGAGCATCTTCTCTTTACTAGGTAATGGCAATTTTTGTTTCTGGGTGATTGTACCGTTTGCACCCCTAACCAGGGGTAAATTCCTATTGCTGCACATCCTTACTAGCACTTGTTTTTGGCAACTATCCTAATTTTGCCAGCCTGGCGGTTACAAACCTGCTGAATTTTAAATTTCAGTAGTTTTATTATTTGTCTCTAGGCACCCCTTTAGTTACTTGCTAAAAATCTGTTTCTCCAATTCCTTGTTCTTTATTATTTTTTAATGGTTGATGTTTGTAATTGTCTTAGAGTTCTTTTCTTTTTAGATGCCCTGTTCTCTGAAGTTCTTGGGGTTTTAAACATCCTATCATGTCTGTTAACTCTGACTAGTGGTGGAGGCTTTCCTTGTGTATTTTACAATTTTTTACTGGGTTCTTATTTGAAGGGCACTTTACCTGGTAGTCTTTTGGGCAGTTGAGAGTGCTGGTTTTCTCCACAGCATTTTTGCACCGACTTCTGATACGCACTCTGCAAACGGGGCAGTCTGGGATCGTGTTTACATCCCTTACTGGAGGTGGGGGTTTCAGTGTATGTTTCAGCCACAATGCCAAGGTTCTGGGCTGCTTTCAGGCTGTGTGTTTGGGGGGGGGCGGGGAATGTCCATTGAGCACGTACAGTTTACCTAGAACTGTCCAAGTCCACTCTTAGAAAGTCCTAGAAGTCTTTGGATTCCAATTAAAAATATTAGTGAATCTTAAAACCTGTTCCTTTAAAAAAAATTGTATAATCAAGCTGGAGTTATATTAAACTTCAAGATTATGTGCTGTGAATATTTTCTAAATATTGTAGACATGAAATAAGAGTGTATAGTTAACATTCTTGTTACTTGACTAATTTTATGGTTTTTTAATTAAATTATATAATAGTTAAATAAATCATATTTGCATTTTCTTTTTGGTGACTGAAGAAATGCTGGAGAATTTTTTTCAAAAATTATAACCCAGTAACTCATCTAGTAGAAGATACCTGAAATGTAGATAGTATATTAATTCAACTGAATAGAATTAAAGCCAAAAATAATAAAAATATCCCCAGACTGACTACTTTTCCCAGTCCAAGTATATAATATCCACTTTGCAGTCAAGGTAGGCTTTATCTTGTTTCTATTCATTTCTTTTTTCTGTTTCCATTCTTTTGTTGCCCTGTTCTTAGTGAAAATTACTGCTATAACAGGATATGTAGATGTTTCTCATATCTCCTCTTTAAAAGCAAAAATTTAACTTTGTGATAGAATTTTTATGAGGCTTTTTTGCTATTTCTGTTAATTTAAGCATTAACTAACTTCATAATACTTCCACTAAGCATTATTATAGGACATTATACTAGGATTGTGTGTAAGGAATAATTTTTCAGGAAAAGTAAGTGTGTCTCTGCAATTTCCATTTTTTTACCTAAAAATTCCCTTTCAATAAAAGTGTCTAATTGCTTTTCTCTCTCTCTCCACCTATTTATAAAAAAAGGAAAAGGAAAAAATATAAAACCTTACTCACCTGGAGGTCAGTGATCTGAAATATAGTAACAGTGCAGACTTTTTTTTTTTTAAAGTAAAAAGTTGTCAAATAGCTAAGAAGTACATTCTCCTTTGAACACTTTTTAAAAAAATACATCGTTTTAAGAACATTAGTTGTTTGATTTCATTACCCACAGCAAACTAAATGCAACAAATGTGACTAGTGTCAGAGATGCTCATAAGAGATGGCTGGCCAGTGCAAATCAAGGCACGGTTGGGAGTAGAGTAGACACAAGAACAGTCATTGTGGGTCACGCAAGGAAGAGGCAGACAGTGGTGACATAGTGGTCATCCTTGGGTTCTGGGAGTAACTACTAAATCAGCTTTCAGTTTTGACATTACTTCTACTAGGAGGCCTCCCCTGACCTTGAATTCCCCTTCTTGTAGTACTTATCACTGTATCATAACTGCCTGCTTGTTGGCAGTTAAGGCTATACTGTTAGATTACTGGCAAGTCCATGCCATTCTTTTCAATGTGGTTTTCCCAGTCCCTGACAGAGTTTATTTTAATAAATGTGTTGAAAGACTAAAAGTATCATCAGGGGTGTTCAGCCTATTGGCTCGGAATCATAAAGGAAGACTCAGTGGAACTGAGGACATTTTAGAACTGAAAGTTAACTCGTAGAAGAATTGGTGTCTGTTTACTTTATAGAGATGAAAAAAGTGAAGTCCAGGGAAAGAAAGTGACTCATCCAAAACAGGTGGTTTGTCACACTTAAGTGAGAACAAGTGTCTCCTGAGTCTTATTTCAGGCTCTTTCCACAACCCTATGTAGCTGCTGAAGATGACAGTGAATTGAGTTCTTACTGTAAACCAGTCATTGTGCTAAGTGATTGACATTTGTTATCTCATTTAGTCCTCAAAACAGCCTGACAAAGCTGATGTATTATCCACATTGTGCAGATGAAAGAATGAGGCTTCTAGCCCTTGAGAAACTTGTCAAGAAGTAGAAGCAGGATTTCCATCTGGAAGTCCAGAGTTCTGTCTTCGTCTACCTTCCACTCCCCGCTCCAAACTCAGGACTCCCCCCTTAGCCTCCCGTTCCTGTTGATAAAAGCAGAGCTTGCGAGAGTCCACTGGTCTAGTTGTTAAAATGGTTACTGGTCATAAATCTACAAGCTAAAGTTTCTGAATAAAAGATGAATTAATTCAAAATTAGAAGAAGGAAGAAAAAATCTGTGGTAAGGAAAGGACAGTCACTATGCTAGTTACAACCTGAAAAATTAAGGAATTTAACAGGACACTAAGTACTTAACAAGATATATAATACCTCCTGGTCTATGAATAAGAAAAAAATGTCTAATATTCACATTGGTTTATTGAACCCAGTCAAGGAAAGTCATGCATGGAAGATTATTCATTTCATACATATAAAATATTTCTAAGTATTTGGGACATAATTAAAACGATTAATATTGTGCTGATGAAACTTTAAACATGAATATGTCTTGTTTAAATTTTTATTAGTATTTTGTGCAAAGAAGGAGCATCTCCCAAGGTAGTCAGGGGTACAGGGTAGAAGGAATCGGGGTGATTGCGATAGGGTCTGTGTGGCTGTCTGGCGTGGTTAGTAAGTGGTATCTGGTTGGAAACCAGGTGACTTTACCATTTACAGACATGAAACCCATCCTTAGACCTCTGAAATGAACATGGCAATGGCATAGCCCTTGACTCCTCCTGTGCATACCCCACTGATGATGGCATTGACCCCACTTGGAATGGCATTTCCCTTCCATGGCTTTTTCTGAAATAGGTTTTAAACAATTTATTGGTTCAGAAATTATGGGAATGGGGGGAGAAAGAAAAGGAACACATATGGATTTGTTTACAACCCTGTTTTCTTTGGGAAGCCTACTGGTTGTGTATACTGGAAGATAGTCAAGAAAGAGGGAAGAGCACGTTTCCCAAGTGAAGCTGTTGTAAAAGCCAGCTCTCTTGGAGGGCTCTTGTAGTCCTCAGATTGGCTTATGACGTCAATCCTACAGTTATCTCCATTTTTACCAATAAAAAGACTCAAAGATTAAGCAATATGCCTAAGATTATATAGCTGATAACTTTCTAGAATCTGAGTTTTAGCTGCAACCCCTTTGAATGGCACATAAAAAATATTTCCCTTTTGCATTGAGGGAAAGCAGTGATTTTTAGCTAAAAGGAAAAAGACTGATCCAGGAGAATTCATTTGGAGCAAAAATGTGGGTTCACTATGTGAACCACTGGGCCCTAGGAAAGACTGGTAGGACGGGGATGTGGGAGAAGGCTGCAGTGTGACAGGGCTGGTCTCTGAAAGCAAACCTGTGTGTGCATGCATAGTTCCCTTAAAATAGCATCCAGGTGAGAGAGGCATTAAACATACTGTGATGTTCAGAGCTCTGTCATTTTCTAGACTCACAAGAAAATGTGCATATTCTTTCAATGATCTCTGCAAGGACTTTGTAATGTTTGTTGTAGTCTATTCACTGCAGACTGTGCAATTTGTCAGTAGATGGAACTACAGAAAAGTCCCGAGCACCAACTCTTTGCACCGTGGTGTCAGAGAGTACACGCACCCACAGATAACGAGAGAACATGGCTACCATAACGCAGTGTCCCATGCAAAGTACAGGTCTATTCGGTCCTGAGAACAGGCTTAAAAATGATGACGATTCCCTTAGGAGCAATAGGAATTTGCCAGATTTACTATTACTTCATGTAATTGGAGGATGGAGGGGCATGGTCGAAACATGGGAGCTGCCAGATGGAGCCTTTCACGCACGGTCTGACTGTTTCTGCTGCAAAGGCCGGCACACACGTGCACCTTACGGAGGGTAAACAATTCGTTCATTTAGAATCTCCCTAGAACAGGTTCTGAGAAGTGAAATTGTTGAGTAAAAGGGATTATTTTCAATGCCTTTTATTTAATATTCCCAAATTCTCTCTCCTTAAATGCCATTCCAATCAATTCACCCACCAGTCATGAAAGAAAGGCTTTTATAAATGACTAAACTGTCTCATTTTTACTAAAAACAGTGTGGTTCCTTTACCCAAAAAGTACATTTTTTTCTCCTAGTTTAACCACTTGTTGTCATTTATAAAGGTCGAGCTTAACAGCAGCATTTCCCGGAGTCCTAACGGCCAGCATTTCCTGTAGTAACTGAGGTCTGTGTTGGTGAAGGGTGAGAACATGAAGGAAACATTTCCCTGTGGCACCCAGTGACACACGTCCTCTTGTTCTGATCCCACGGCTTCAGGCCATTCCCATTCTTTCGAGGATTCTTCTCTTTAAGGGTGCTGCATTCCTGGTCTTCCTTGGAAGCAGTAGCTTTGCTGGTACTCTCGCATCCTAATGAGGCTTTTGTGAAATGTCAGCAGTCACAGACCATCTCTCTTGTCTCATCCAGCAATTAATGAATTTGCTGGCAGCCTTCACTTTTCTGTTTTGAGAATAATGTAATGTTCCAGAAATTGTAGTGGCATTTATAGCTGTAGACCAGGAATTAGGGTTATTGATTACTGTATTGGATTTAGAAACTTTGATGTGAATTTATGCATATTTCTTTCCCATGGTTATAAAAGGTTTTAATAATCTCTTATCTATTAATTACTTAGGGGAAAATGACAAAAACAAATGTGCTTACAGATACAGAGTAATTTTTTTCCAGTCAATTAGAAGGGACTTCAACTGAAAGATATTGAGAACCTCTTATAAGCCAATTACTAGGGAAATGTCAAGATGAGAATTTGCCCTTGCCATCAAGGAGATTTGTCTTGTAGAACAGACAGATGTTTAAACCAGTATCATAGTGTGTATAAGCAAAAATGAGTAGCAAAGATAGGGAAATAACCACTTCTAAGTTAGAGGTCGCAGAATGAAAAGACATCTTTTCAAACCTATACAAAGATTTTGAGACGTGAAAAATGTATGCACATCATAGTAGAGAAAAAGGCAAAGGTGGTCTTTGGTAGGTGTGTTAGTTTTCTCGTGCTGTATAATAAATTACTGCCAACAGTGAATTAAAGCAATGCCTGTTAATGATCTCAGTTTCGGTAGGTTGGATGTCTGGGCACAGCTTCTCTGTTTTTTTGTTTTGTTATATTTTTGTTTTGATCAGGCTCTCTAAATGCTAAATGCAAGGTCATCCAGTCTGCATCTCATCTGGGGCTCAGATCCCTTCCAAACTCACATGGTTGCTGGCAGAATTTGGTTGCTTGTGATTCTAAGACTGAGGTTCTCTCTTTCTGTCAGCCAGGGGCTCTCAGCTCCTAGAGGCCCCCCTAGGTCTGTGCCAAGTGGCTCTCTCTCTAGGCAGCTCACATCATCACTGTTTATTCTTCAAGAGAGTCTCCACTTGGAGTTCCTGAGCCTTTTTTCCCACCTGATTGATTCAGGACCACCCAGGATACCTCCTTTTTGATGAAATCACAACTGTTTTGGACGCCTAATTACATCTGTATAATCCCTTCCTTTGTGCCTTAAAACATAATCACAGGAGTGATGTCTCATTACCTCTGCAACATTCTGTGGTTAGAAGAAAGTTACAGATCCTGTCCATTCTCAAATACAAGGGCATGAGTCAGAATTCTGGGCCATCTTAACATTCTATCAGGGTAGGTAGACTTAATCAGTAACAGGGTCGAATCATGAGAGATCTTTTCTAAGGGGGCATGGATCCTATGCTGTAGATAATGTTGAGTTATTGTTTGATTTTAATCCAAGGAGGCATGAAATTTCAAAGAATTAAAGATCATTCCTTTGTCTGTATGTAGAATGTTTTGACAGTGGAGCTAGATGAGTGACAATTAAAAGTTGAATAAATAACTCAGGACCACAGAGACTGGCAGGAAGGAGAAATACTGGGACCATTGAGAAGAGAGAATGGGACAGGAATTCATGAGTGATTGGATGCAGTGGCTGATACCATAACTGCATGTAGCTGCTCTTTCTCAAAATCAAGACTTGATTCAAAGGAGAAAAAAAAGATATAGAATACAGTCTATAAAGGACATTGGTATATCTTACATTATGATGTTACTCGATGTTAATTTTTTGCATATAACTAGGCTGTGTTTCTATGGTATTCTATGTTATTCCCAAAGCAGTCTTTGACATGGATTAGTAAAATACACATTGTTAAGCTGTGATGGTAAATAAATTTTGTGGTGATCTTTTTATGCCAATGAAACTCCAGATTACTTAAGAGTTGCAAGAAAAATACCTGAAACTCCTCTACGCCCTTTATCCAGACCCATCAGTTTGCATTCTCCCCTCATTCCTTCCTCATTCTCTGTTTATCTACATCAAGCTTGTCCAACCTGCATCCCGCGGGCCACATGTGGCCCAGGACGGCTTTGAATTTGGCCCAACAGAAATTCATAAACTTCCTTAAAAACGTGACAAAAATTATGCACGGGCCTTTATTTAGCTCATCAGCTATCATTAGTGTGAGTGTATTTGATGTGTGACCCAAGACAGTTCTTCTTCCAATGTGGCCCTTGGAAGCCGAAAGGTCGGACACCCCTGACATGGAGATAGAGCTAAGTGCATGTATTTTAACGATTTGGAGTAATTTTCAGACACCTAAGTGCTTTAGTGTCCCTTTTCTAAGTGTTACAAATTATACTATCTCTTATGACCATAGTTGAAATTTTGCTTGAGAGTAGTATTTAGAAACCATGATCTGGACGTGACATGCTACTGAGTGGCACTGCTTGTAAGACCTCCCAGTAGACTGAGGTAGGAAATCCATGTCTGGGTGTGTATGTGCACAGACATAGACACACTGTCTAGAACTATGATTCATACTGATAATTCCAGCTTCTTGGGATTCACTCAAGCCTTCTCCCCTTTCCACGTTTGTAGTGCTCTTCTCTGACACAGAGAAAGCTGACTCTCATCACCCAAAATACCCTTCCTTGTTTCCTCAATCCTAGCATAGTATATATAAAGTAATGTTAGTATTGCTAACTCGTATTAGTCTGTAGTAATGCTAAATTTAGCAAATTTAGTTTTGCTGAAACTGAAAAACATACAAGTGTTTACTGCCCGGAGTTTAACATTTGTTTACTGTTCTTGTTTTTAGCTTGAAGGTGTCAAGTGGAAGTAATATACTCACAAGTTATTTGGAATGGTCCATTTTTTTCTTCTTCAGTGTGATTGTATTACTCATTTGGATTACAGTCATGTTCATTTGTTTCTGTTCCTATTCTATTTTACCCCTCATCCTTGTTGATTTTATTTATACTTTAAGTATATTTAAAATAATTTGGTTCTAGAAGTCAGGATTGTACAAAAATATTATACTCAGAAGCATCAGATTTCCAACCTCTGCCCCTCTGCCCCTCTCCCCCTCTCTCCATGATTATTCTTGTGAGGGGTAATCAGTCTTATTAATCTTTTCAAAGAACCTGATTTGGGCTTTAACTTTTTCTATTTGTTATTTTGCCTCATTTATTTCAGCTCTTTTTGTATAGCATTTCCTTTCTTCTATTTGTGCTGCGTTTAATTTGCCTTGCTTCCTAGCAGGGAAATACAAGTATATTGTTGATTATAAGCATGTCTTCCTTTTTAATACAAGCATTGAAGGTTTTATGTTTCTCACCAACCAGTGTTTTAACTACATTTAACAAATTTCAATATGTTGGGTTTTCATTATCACTCAGTTTGAAATACTTTAAATTTCCTCGTAACTTCTTTGATCCATGGGTTATGTCTGTGTGTACCATTTAATTTCCATATATGTAGGGCTTTTATAGATATCTTACATTTACTGCTTTCTATTTTAATTCCATTGTGGTCAGAAAACACATTCTTTAAGATAGCAATCTCTTAAAACTTTTTGAGAAATTTTTCTTTTATGGCCCAGTGTATAGTTTGTTTTTTTCTTTTTTATGTACACTTGAAAAGGATGTGTATCCTGCAATTGCTGAGTGTAGTACTCTAAAATGTTATCTTGGTTAAAGTGGTTAGTAATGCTCAGATTTTCTATGTCCTTACTGACTTTTTGTCTGGTTGCTCTATAAGTTGCACAGAGAGGAATGTTAGAATTGCTTGTGAACATTGTGGGTTTATCTATTTCTCCCTTTAGGTCTTTCAGTTTTGCTTGATATTCTTGGAAGATCTCTTAATAGACACATAAATTTATGATTGTTGTCTTTCTAAAAAATTAAGATTTATTATCATGAAATATTCTTCATTATTTCTTGTAGTGCTCCTAGACTTAATTTCTGTATGTTTATTATTTGCATGGAAAGTCATTTTTCATCCTCTTAACTTTTAGATTATCTTTATCTTTAATTTAAATGGCATCATTTATAAATAACATACTTGCATAATTCTCTTTATAGCTAGTTCAGTTATGTTTCACTTTGAATTGGAGTATGCAATACATTTTAGTTTAATGTAATTACTGATATAGTAGGTTTAAGTCTATATCATTTTGCTGTTTCTTTCCATTTGTTTCAGCTGGCCAGCTTTTTTATTTATTTGTTTATTTATCCTTTCCCTGTTCCTTCTTTCCTTCCTTCTTATATATTAATTAAAATCTTTTAGTAGTCCATTCTATTGACTTTAGAGCAATATTTGTTTTTGGTGGTTGTCCTAAAGATTACAATATGCATTTTTTTTAACCTATCACAGTCTACTCTAGTTAATATTTTACCAATCTGTGTAGAATATTAGAAACTTGCAACATTATTGTTCACCTTACCCAACATCCTTGGGGCTATTGACTTATATATGACACCTACGATACACACTTATGACACAGCATTATATATAGTTTTAAAGTAATAAAATTTTTCCTTTATCGTATGTCTTCTATATTAGGAGAAAAATACATAGTCTTTCAATATTTATCTATTTATGATTTATGGGGCTGTGTATTAGTTTATGAAATTCTAAGTTTTAATCTATCATCATTTTCCTTAAATTTGAACAACTAGTATTAGGTGCTGATCTGCTGGCTGGCAGTAACTTCTTGCAGTTTCTATTTATCTGAAAGTATCTCTATTTTACCTTCATTTTGAAGGTTATTTTCACTAGACATTGGATTCTGGAAAAATGTTTTTCCTTTAACAGTTTAAGCATTGTTCCCTCTTCGTTAGCCTCCTTTTTTAATTTTTTTTATTTTTTGATGGAATATCAGCCATCATTCTTATTGACAAGGGATTATAATGTCCCTTTTTTCTCTGGCTGCTTTCAGCACGTTATGCTCAACTTTGGTTTTCAGAAGTTGGACTATAATATGCCCAGGTATGGTTTTCTTTGTAATTATTATGATCGGAATTTGATGAGTTTCTTAGATCTGCAAGTTGTTTTTTTTCTCCCCAGCTTGGGGTATACGCCCCCCACATACCTTTTTTTCTGTCTTGTTTTCTTTGGTCCCTATGTGGGACCTATTAATTATGATATATTATAATTTACACACACACACATATGTGTGTGTGTAAGTTAATATATATAAAATATATTTACATAATATATAGAATATATTTTATATAACAGAATCTATTTAGTAATACAGTAGAATGCATTTTGTAATATGTAGAATAAATGTTATAGGTAGAATATACTTTATATTACATAGAACATATTAATATATCAATATAGTTTATATAATACGTAGACCACACATATAATATAAAGAACATATAAATAGAAGTGAACTACAGATTTTATTGTCTTCATAATAAAGCCAAAGATGAAGCTTACGATTGGATCACTGGGCCTTTCTTCTTATCTCCTCCCAGCTCAAAATGCTCACATCTCTTAATAAGCAGCATTCTCTTACTTCTGTAGTTGGGCTCAACGCATTCAAGCCTCAGCACAGTCTTCTTTGTAGTTTCAGACTTTTTCTAGAATATCTGCTTATTCTGCCCACCATAGCCACTCTCTTCCTGTGATAATGTCATTTTCTCTCGGCATGTAAAGAATCTTTGTCCTTCTTGTAGTTCGTCATGTTTGGAGGTTGGTTCTCATTATACTTCTTTCAGAAATTCGAGTGGATTTTAGGAATGTTCACAAATGTTTGCAGGCATGTTATTGGTAAGGAGGTCATGACTTGTATTTTATACCTCTTAATGTAGTCCCATGAGCCTCTCAGATTCTGTAGTTTTTAATCTTTGTTTGCTCAGTTCTTCACATTGAATAATTTTTATTGATATTCTACCCATATTCAGATAATAATGTTTAGAAGATTATCTCCAGTTTCACTAATATGTCTTCAGTTCCACTAATCTATTCTTCTCTCTTCAATCTGCTTTAAAAGACTTTTCAAGGAGATTTTCTATCAGATATTACACTTGTCAGTTCTAGTATTTTCACTTTATTATTTACTTTAGTTTACATTTTCTACCTGGTTTACCTATCTCCTTATTCATTATGATATATTACCCTTTACAGTCTGAAACATAGATTTAATAGACCCTTCAAGTCCTTTCTCCTAATTCCAACATCTCCAACATTTCAGGGTCACTAACTATTGACTGTTTCTTCTCTTGATTGTGGATCACATTTTTCGTTTCTTTGTGAGTCTACTAATTTATTATTTTATACTGCCTATTCTCAATGAAACATGGTAGAGACTCTGATTCTGTTTTCTTCCAACCTGTGGCCTGAGATGGCTTTCAATGTGGCCCAACACAAATTCTTAAAACATGAGATTTTTTTGCAAACTTTTTTTTTTTAAGCTCATCAGCTATTGTTAGTGTTAGTGTGTTTTATGTGTGGCCCAATTCAATTCTTTCAGTGTGGCCAAGGGAACCCAAAAGGTTGGACACCCCTGTAATCTAAAGGGTGTTTATTTTTGTTCTAGTATGCACTTAAGCACCAAACTGTCTCCCTTGCAGTAGGTAGAAGTTGTGATCTCTGCTCAGGTCCTTCCCTTTTACAGCTGTTGTTATATACTGTGAATCTTGGTATTTCCAAGCACTTGCTCACAGGTGAGCCAAGGATTTGCCTGGTATTTATATGCAGATTTAAGGATTTTCTCCTTTTCTGTATTTCCCCTTCACTTTCTAGCTGCTCTGGCATCCCTAAACTTGAATCCTGATTTGTCAATTCATATGATAATGACATTCTGCTTAAATTTTCTTCATCCAGTCCCTTCCAGATTAGAGAATGCTCATGGGTGCAAAGCTTAATAAATGTTAATTGTATCCAGAGCAGTTTCCTTCTTTCAAGGGCCAACTTTCTTCTGATTCTTTCATGCTTTTTGTTGCTCTCCAGGCCTTAAAAAAAAAAAAAAAAAAAAAAAAGAAAGACAGACAGAAAAAGTCCTCCTGGCCACCCTTTTGTCTAGTGTTTACAAATGTTTTCTGTGGAAAGTCAGTCAAATACAAGCTCCACTACCATTACAGGAAATAGAATTTGAGTAAGTAGGTATTTCTGAATTGCAAGATGAGTGCTATTCAACAGACATATAAGATGAACCATGTACATAATTAAAATATTTCTACTAGCCACATTAAGAAATAATTGAAAGGAAATAGGGAAAAATAGTTTTAATAATACATTTTATTTAATCCAACATATCCAAAACATTCCATCTTAATGTATAATCAACATAAAATTAAGATATTTTGCTTTATTTTTGCTTACTAAGTCTTTGAAATTTGGTGTGTATATTATACTTTCGGTATAGCTCCATTCAGATGCTAAATTTTCAACAGTTAAAGGGGAATGTGGTGTTACTGAAATCATGAAGTTATGTGTAATGGAAATGTATTCTACATTCCTTCAGTTTGTAATTTTAAATCAATAAAAATATAACTAAAAACTCCACTCTTCGGTTCTACCAGCCCCATGTCAAGTGCCCAGTGGCTAAAGGTAGCTAATGGCTACTATACTGAGCAGCAGATAACAGGTCTGGGCAATAAAAAAGAGTTTCTTACTTTCACTAAGGGAAGTGGCCTTGATGTAAGCCATCAATACAAGTACAATTTTATTGGAATAACAAAATATTTATATACAGTGACCTGCACTTTGTAAAAATGAAGGAAATTTTGTCTTTCAATATTTATAGAGATATGGAAAATATTCCTAACCTCTTTGCAAAATGATTGTGGTAATAGCAAAGCCAAGTTGGTTTGCACAATTACATCATGTATGTGCAGAACTTGTCAACAGATTCCTATTTTTTAATAGAAGACAATCCTTTGGGGATTGATATTTAATAATATCCTGGTTATAAAAGTCTGCTACTTTGGAAGTGTCCCTTTTTGTTGGCTGAATAATTATAGTGATGATGTTGATTATTTAAAAAGTAGTTTTTTGGTATTATGCTTACAATTGCCTTGATTCCCAAGGCAGACATGTGTCTAAATTGGTTTATGAAAAATTCCTGCTAAGCAAACTAGCAGAAAAATCTTATAAATGGTGGTTAACTTGGTTGAAAATATTATCTACAAATTGAATTTTCTTTGTGTTCTATTTGGGAGTGGAGTGCAGTGAGAACCTACGCTATAATTTCAATGATGTGTCCAATTATTTACAGGTTTTATTACCATATTTGGTTGACTTTACCTATGCTGAATTCCATCAATGTCCAAATGAAGAATCTACTTAACACCCCCAAAATCAAAAGACTAAAATTTTAGGATCGTAAGGCAGGAATTTCTTTTTTCCATTGGAAGGCCTGACATTTGCTTATTGATTTTATTTGTTTATTTTTAAATTTTATTAAATTTATTGGAGTGTCATTGGTTAATAAAATTATGTAGAGTTCAAGCATGCAGTTATGTAATGTATCATCTGTATATCGCCTTGTGTATTCACCACTCAACATCAAATATCCCTCCATCATCATGTTTGAACTCTTGGACCATTTTTTTACCACCTCCCACCCTCTTCTCTGGTGACCACCATACCGTTTTCTGTGTTTCTGAGTTTTTATTTGTCCTGTTTTTTCGTTGCTTTCAGTTTCATATCCCACATGTGAGTGAAATCGTATGGCCTGACTTTTTCTATCTGACTAACTTTACTTAGTAAACCATCCACGTTGTTGCAAATGGCAGTATTTTATCTCTCATGGCTGAGTAATCCTGCATTATATATTTGTACCACAACAGATATGTGAAAAGATGCTCAACTGTACTAGTGATTAGGGAAATGCAAGTCCAAACCACAATGAGACACCACCTCACACATGCTAGACTGGCTATTAGCAACAAGACAAGGAATAACAAGTGCTGGAGAGGGTGTGGAGGGAGAAAACTGAACGTGACTGAGAACAGAGATAGCAGTGTACGTCTTCAAGATTGGCTACATGTATACAGGAAATGTGGTCACATTACGTAAACACGGTGTAGAAGCAAAGGGGCATGAAAAGAACAGTGATACCATCTCTCTTCTTGCTCTACTGATCAACTGAGAGATCAGGTGATTAGAGAAGGTCAGAAATTTTCATCAGCGCTTTAGGCATGTGGCATTATTTATTCAAAAGTTTCTTGAGCACTTACTATGTACCATGTAAGGACTATCATCTGGGAATACCACTGACTAAGGTAATCAAAATCCCTATTCTCAAATAGGTAAAAATCAAGTGGGTAAATTGTCAGGCAAAGTGATAAGCTTTTTACTCATTACCTCATTTAATTGTTATTAACAAACAAGCAAACAAATGGGTGGCTCTTTTCAGAGAAAGAAGTGTTGCCTGTAAAGTGACTTCCTCCAAGTCACCAAAAACACTGGTGGCAGGGCTTATATTTAAACTCAGGTTTGGTCACACTAGATATCATACTCATAACCACCATCGATAGTACCCAATAAAGATCATCTGTGCACTGGCATCCCTCGGTTCCTTGTGAATAACCTCCTGCCCCAACCCTAGGATATAACTCTTTTGAAATTTTTAAAATGAAATCTATTGGGGTGACATTGTTTGGCATTACTAAAATTACATAGGTTCCAGGTGTACATTTCTACAGTATGTGTTGCATTCTGTGCTCACTACCCAGACTCTGTTCTCCTTTTGTCACCATTTATTTGACATCCCCTGCCTCTCTCCTGCTATCCTTACTCATGGCTCTATTGCTCCTGTGAAGACATTATTTCTATCTGTTCGTGAAACTTTTTGTTATCTATGTCAAATGAGTGTTATGTATTCCAAAATCTCCATGACACCATTCTGGGTTCCAAAGCCTGGACTTCAGTAGCTCTTGAACTAAAAGTACTGATGTAACTGGGTCATCTCACTTCTCTATGATTAAACCCCACTTTACTATCCCCACCAAACAGGGTCATCTAACATCTCCACAGGAAAGCCTTTCATGTGTATTTCCTTTTATTATTCACAGCTCTATTCAATAAATAGTAAAATTATTCTCACTTTACAAATTAAGACGACTCATAAATATTAAGATACAACAATTACTAATGGGCAGAGGCCGAATTGGAACCCACTTCTGTGAGCATCCTGAACTTGTCGTGCTGTACCATCTCTCACATCACGTCGTGATTGCATACCTCCGGTGACAGGGAACCGTAGTGCCCAGGGCATTCCTGCTTGTCTTTGGGTTGTGATTATGAGACAGCTCCTCCTTTAATGAGGCTGAAATTTGTTCCTGTTGGGCTTCTGGAATTTAATCTTACTTTATTTCTTTGATATATGAGTGCACAAGTGTGATTATTTCCTCACATGATTCTTGAAAAACGTGAAGAGAATTTCCCCTGGTACCTCTTTCTTCTCAACTCACGTACACCCATGTCCTCCCAATGGTCCCTCTGGGTCATGGTTTCTGGTTACCTTGCTTTCCACTCCCTCTCCCCTGAACTCATTTCACTTTAAATGAGCCTTAAAGTGAGACTCCTGGTTGACCAAAATCTGAGGCTGGGTGGGATTTATCACGTTAGGGAATAGAGACCATCCAGTGCAGCAGCTCAGGTAATACGGAAATTTCCTTCTGCTGCACATACGAGTTGAGAGGCGAGTGGTCTGAGGCTCGCAGCGTTGCTCTGGGGTCCTCAACGCAGGCTTCTGGACTTTTTATAATCCCCACTTGCTAGCCAGCAGCGTGGGAACAAGGAGCGTGCAGGAAAAGCAGCTGCACCTTTAAGGAGTTGATGGGCAGGTGCTTGTGAGGGAGACGAGTCCCTCCACCTGGGAAGCCATATTGCTGGTGGTTCTATTATTTGAAAAAAGAAAAGAAAAAAACTGAGGGACAACTGCCAGTGGACTCAGCCACGAGAATAAAGTGTGAATAAAAAGGAAAAGTCAGGGGAGTGTGTCCTGCTGGCTGGGGCATGGACATAGGAAGTGGGGTGTTAGGGTTCTCTGATTTACGTGACTTCTAGCCCCTGATTTAACTTAATAACTTCTCCTTTATTCTAAAAAGATGAATTACATTCCCAATTTTTTTTTCTGTTTCACAGAGATACTGTGATTTAGTTATAAGAGTGACTTGACTTATGAATTGAATGACTTTCTAATGGAATTATAGCCCATGTGGTGATTCCTTAAGTCATCTGTTCGGAATGAACACATTAATAAGACCCAAAAGGTGGAATTACAGATTCTCAAGTTCGATAAATGATGATGAAGCTATTCAAAAAAAATGTGTCTATATGTTAAGACCTTTCAGCATTTTTTTTTCTTCAAGGCTTAATGTACCTTTGAAAATAAAGTTTGGATGGAACATTTTTGTTTCATATTGTTCAGCAGAGATGGGATCTGATTATCTCCCCCCACCCCCTTTATAGAAGATGCAAACTTGTCCTGGTAATTCAACAGAGATTTCATTGATGTGATAATTAGTTGTATTGTGGGTAAACCTGAGCATTTAGAAGTTGCACAGTAAATAAACCATAAACTCTGCAGAGCCCTGGGCAATTGTGTTAAAGCCTTGATGCTTCAACTTCTGCTCACAGGCTAAGGAATATGACCAGAGGGGCAGACAATGTGACTTCCACCAAGAAGGATTCCAGGTAAACAAACAAATGCCCAGCCACTCCCTGTCCCCCAGCGTTTCCTAAAGATTAGAACACGCGAACGCCTGAATAGGTCCCAGGCTGCCCCCGTTCCACATGCTACTAGTCTGCGTGTCCTCCCTTTCTCACAGACTCTGTTATTGGCAGCTCCGGTGTGCCCAGCGGAAAGTCCACATTCCCCAGTCCCCCTTAGAGACTGGGGTGGGGGGTCCCACCATATGTGAACAAGAGTCATTGGATAGCGCCCCCATGAATGCTTTTAAGCAGTCCTAAGCATGGTGAGATGTGCGGTCAGGCTGGTATCCCTCCCTTCTTCCTCTGCCTGGAATGTGGATGTGATGGCTGTCTTATGGCAGCAGCTGTGAGCTAAGGAGGAAGAGGTGGAAGGACAGGAGCCTGGGGCTCTGGTGACTTGCAGCTACCATACCCGACTGGGACTGTCAATTGCCTGCTTTCTCCTGTGTGAGACCAGAAAAGACATATGCCCTGTTTATACTGCTGAGTCGAAGGGTGAATTTTGTAGAAACAAGGCCTCAGACAGGGAGTCAGTGACAAATTTCTGAGTGAAATGGGTTAAGGGAAGGGAAGGCAGGAGAGCAGGAGTGTGGTCTGAGGTCAGGTCCAATTTCTGTCTGATCTAAGGCGATGTGGGGCATCTCTGGAGTGCCAAATGCTGTAGAGCTGTCCCACTTTGAGGCAAAGGGGCCAGCCTTTTGCACCACTTATAAAGTTGCCATTGGCTATGGGCCACCCCTGGATGGTGGGTTGTGCATGATTTCCTGGGTGAGGCAGCTCTTGTCTGCTGAGGACAGTTCTCCAGAGAAGAGGGTCAGAGTGAGCGAATCAGAGTCCCTCGTAGAGTCTGGGGCCTGGGCATGCTGGCCTGGTCCAGTGGTCTAGCATGGGCCCTGCAATGTCTTTCATAGCCCACCACTTGCATGGCTCATGACCACTTGCTTCTCGCATGAAGTTCATTCCCTCTAGCCACAGCTTCTCCAGGATTCTGGGGTCAAAATTTTCAGGAGCAGTAGTGGGATAAACTGCAGAGCGGCGGCATTTGGTCCTGAGGCTTTGGTTGGTACTCGTCATCACCCTTCTCTACTGCCCATTCTAGATGATTCTTCCTCTCAGCCAGGACCTCTCAGGTACAGGTGGCTTGCATTCAGATGATTCAGACCCTCATCAGTAGGAGGTCTGAGCCTGGTTATCATACCCTTACTAGGTTGTAATTGCTCTACCTTCCCATTTAGAGTTAAATTTGACCATGCCCCACACGAGTCAAACATACTCCTTTCTGTTTTCCTTATGTGACAGCCGGACACTCTCATGATCATCAAGGTTGATTTTCCCTGACAGTATGGAAATTCCTTACTGGATCTGCTGGTCTATTGACATAGGACCTTAAGGAAACCAAGTGGCATGTCAGCTTTAAATTTAATGGTTCTCTTACTGTGTTCCAGGCTCAAGGCACATGAAAGTACATACTTGCTGTTTCCTCCGTCTAGACTGTTCTCCCCGTACATGTCTGCATGGTTCCCTCTGTCTCCTTTCAGATCTTTACACAGCCATTACCATTGCAGTGAAGTCTTCCTTGGCCCATCCTCTTTAAAATTGCAGTCCTGCTCAGAACACTTTGTATTCCCTCTCCATACGTTATTTATGTCCTCAGCATCCCTAACCTTATCCATTTATTGCATATTTTATTTCTGTATCTTATTTACTGTGTCTCATCAGCTAGAGTAATGAAAACTCTATCAGGACTGAACAGTGCCTCGTTATAGATACTCAAGTAATTACTGGAATTAATGGGAAAAGATCTACTACATAATTATGTTGGGGTCTCTAAGGGAGATGGTAAGGGGTTGGTGATGGGTGACAATAACAGGTTGGGACACACATGGCGGTTAATCCCCATGGTCCAGCCTGAGAGGTCTGGGGTTGTGGGGAGCTGGGGAGAGTCTTGGGGGCTGGAGTGATGGGTGCCGGAGGAGGCTGTTAAGGTGGGGGTCGAGAAGCAGAGGAGCAGTCAGATACATGGCAAGAGTCTAGGTCTGAGTCTGGAGGTAGGGGAGTTTGGGATGCCTGATATTTTGGGGTGACTTTTGAACTGAGATGCTATTAAAATAATCAACAGTTGTTATTGAGAAGAAAAATATTTTGGATTTTAGCAAAACCTTACTTAGCTTTTCATATATAATTGTTTCACACCCAAGATGACTGTTAAAATATTCCTGTACATTAATATACTTTTCTAAAAACTTGATATGAACATAGTAAGCTATATTCTATTTTGACGAGGCACCACGTTCTGAGAACTCTAAAGGACAAAGAGTTACCAGATTATTCATTTGTTTATTTAACAAGTGTTCATTGAATGCCTACTGTGTGCCAGATATTATCCTGATGCTTCAGTGATAAATAACACAGCTGAGGTCCTTATGGAAGAGACAGATGATAAAACAATTAACAAATGTAGTTTCAGGTAATATGTGCTTTGAAGAAAATAAAATAGAGGCATGCAATAGAGATCGGGTTAGGACAAAAATTCTAAGAAGGTGACATCTGAACGGATACCTGAAGGAAAAAAAGCAGTCAGCCGTGGATGATACGGGGGTAGAGTGGTGTAGACAGGCAGGGCGGAGTCCTTGTGCTAACTTAGGCATGGCATGTTCAAACAGGAAAAGAAGGGCCGGGTTGGCTGTGGCCTGGAGGACACAGGGAAGGGTGGTAGACGATGAGGTCTGAAAAGATGCCCCACGGTCCCCACAGTGGGAAGTGGTTTAAAGCAGAATAATCTCCTCCGGTTTCCAGGTTTTAAATCCCACAACATGTACAGAACACATCTCAGAGGAACAAAGTAGAAGCAAGAAAGCCAGCTGGGTGACAGGGGTGCAAGTCAATCAGGAGACACAAAGTCAGTCCCGAGAAGTGGTGTCTTGGAGAAAGGAGGTTATAGTGGAGATGGGGACCTCATATCGCATATCTGTAGATACCACACACCAGCCATTGCTCAAGCCACCGGATCTCCTGAAATGTTGGAGTCGATATAAATGCTCTCTGGTATGACAATGTCAAATGGTTGGTAGGTTTGGTCGGTCTCAGCAAAAAGGGATGCAGATGTTGCTTATCTAGCTCAAACGCACACTTCATGGAGGAGTGGTGCAAGATGTTATTTTAATACATATGAGGGCTGTCTGGAAAGTATCCAGCCATGTAATATGAAAAATAGAGGTATTTATGGCTGGATTTCTTCTGGACAGTCATCATATGTGTATGTGTATATGCATGTATACACATATATATGTATACATGTGTGTATATACTTGTACATGCAGGACGGATTTTTCTGTGGCCAAGTAAGTGTGAGACCCAGTAGATTCCCATCTAGAGATTCACAGTACACAGTAGCATATTGAAAATCCTGAGGTATCAAGGAGTGAAGAAATACCTTTTACTTTCTTTCCCACACTTCCTAAAATCCTTTGATCAAGCAATCCTGTTTTATCTTTTACCTTCCTCACAGAACACTCACTAGTAAGCTAAGGACATGGTTCTGAACAGGGGTCCCCAATCCCCCAGCCATGGACCGGTACTGGCCTGTGGCCTGTTAGGAACCTGGCCGCACAGCAGAAATTGAGCAGCAGAACAGCGGGCGAAGCTTCATCTGTACTTACAGCCGATCCCCATCACTCTCGTTATTGCCTGAGCTCGGCCTCCTGTCAGATCAGCGGTGTCATTAGATTCTCATAGGACCACGGACCCTATTGTGAACTGCGCACGTGAGGGATCTAGGTTGTGCACCCTGTATGAGACTCTAATGCCTGCTGACCTGAGGTGGAGCTGAGGCGGTGATGCTAGTGCTGGGGAGCAGGTGCAAATACATTGGCAGAGAGGTGTGACTGCACAGAGACCATAATAAATCAATTGCTTGCAGACTCATAGCAAAACCCTCTCAGTGAGTGGCAAGTGACAATTAAGCTGCATCTGATGGCAGGCTTTATAGTGGCAAATGAGTTGTATAATTATTTCATTACATATTACAGTGTAATAATAATAATAATAATAGAAATAAAGTGCCCAATAACCATTCCCCCCAACCCCCTACCCCATCTGTGGAAAAATTGTCTTCCATGAAACTGGTCCCTGGTGCCAAAAAGATTGGGGACCACTGGATGAAATAAATGGATGCAGTGGAAAGAGAACCAGAGTAAGAGACCATGTGCCCTGCTGCCACCACTGCCGTCGTTTTGTATGCTATTGGACACGTCACTTTGTGAGTTGTAACATCAGTTACCTTGTCAATACAATACAAGGTAAGAATAATTGGCTACTATCTTCTCTTTTATCAAGTTGTTCTACATAAAGCTGTTTTCTATGTAAATCCTCAAAGGGCAGTGGCTTCGGATGAAGTCGCCAACTCGGTTGAAATGAGAGTTTGAAGGTACTGTAGGTACTGCTTTTGACTGGATGCATTTTTAAAATCATCTCTACTTGCAAAACAATTAATAACTGGATCAGGATTGCTGCTGGCCCAGGGTCTGAATCTCCTAGGAGAGGAGTTACAATACTGTAAAGGTGGGTCCGAGACCAATTGAATTTAAAGCACAGCTGATGTACTCACTTAGATGTTACTAGGCAACTGTGCAAGGTGGGATGGAATGGGTTTTGATACCCAGGCTGTGTCTTGTAAGCTCATTAACTTCAAATCTCAAGGGCTGAATTTCTTAGCAAAAAGCATTGATTATTGAGAAAAATATTTTCTTGTTCAAAAAATGTTCTGCTCTCTAGAAACAATGGAAGTGCAAGCTGTGTTTCTACATGCTAAAGGCTGCATTAATTCTATTTACCAAAAAACTTTCTCTCCCTCCCTCCTTTCTTTCCTTTCTCACTTTGAGAATGGGTCATTCGACTCTCCATTTCTCAGGGCCTCGAACATTCCTTAGCTGCGTCTTTGAGAAACACCAGCCAGCCTAAAGGATAGGGCAGAACAAAGGAAGAGTATCAGGAAGCCGATAAAGGAAATGGGGTTACAAAGCCATGGAAGCATGGATGTAGGAGAGAAGATGAGAATGATGAAGGATAAGAGAAAGAATGAAGAAGTACCTTCAATTTGGACAAGAAAAGATGGAAAGTGGAAGCATTTTCAAATTAATATTAACTCTTTCTCGGTTCAAAGAGCCATAAGATTGGGGTCCATTGGGTCTCTATCCTTTCTTTGTTATCTAATGTGGTAGCAATGAAAGAATGTACATTAAACAATTTATCCCCTACTATAGACTTGTGTGTGTGATAGCTTAGTGTCTGAGCTTTTCCTTAGATCTCAGTAATGAGTTTTGGGAAAGGAGATGGTTATGGCACGGGAAGCAGAAGAGGATACAGAATGAGGAAACTCCATCAGGAATAGAAGAAACTAATACGTTGGGAATGTAAAGGAAGGGGGCCAAAGAACAGAGTGTCACCAGGAGGCTTCATTTGGGCAAGAGTTTTAGTGAGACTGAGAGTGACCTAGAGTCGTAAAGAGGCTTTGGAGCAGGTGTGAGGTTTTAAGAAAAATGGTGAGTGTGAAGACAAGGCAAGAAAAACTGAAGGAATGTTTGTATGCATCGTGAGTTGGAGCTCCTTGTACGGTGCTATTTGGGGACACCAGCAAAGATGACCATCACCGGTAATCACGTCTGATAGCTGTCTATTGAAAGTGAGAGAGCAAAGACTAGATGACATGAAGAAGTTTATGTTAAGATTACTCAAAGGATGGAAAGGAGTAGGAAAGTTCAGAGAGGAAAATGAGAAGAGTCCATTTATGGAAGCAAGAGCCTTGTAAAGGAGTCACAGAATATTTCCTATTTTCACCAAAGACTCAACATTCTAAGCAAAAAAAATTAGATGAGCTCTTTGTGCACATCCTGGTTGTAGAAGTTGTGCTATGAAATGTTTTTGATATTTCTATAACCTGACAAATCCGATCCCTGATAAATTTAACAAAAATGTTGACTGTGGCATCTATCTGGCTGACTGTGAGAACACATCTTCTGTGAGAGAAGAATAAATTGGACAGATTTCCTGTTCTTGGCCCTTGTGGTTTAATGATTCAGTACCTTGAAAATAAATTTTAAAATGCTCGATACCAATTCTCCACCCTTACCCCAGCACACCATCGTCACTGGCTTTGCTCTCCTGAGATTTCTTCTCCTTCAGTGTTCTTCCCATGGCTTTCTGGCTTACTTCCTGGGCTGCTTTCAAAGAGACTGGACATAATAAAACCCGCAGTGTATCTCTATGTCTATAAATGGCCACCAGGGCTTTGCAGGGCCAACAGTAATCACCCCAGAACTCAGTGGTAGTCAGTGTACCAGTTGCATTGATGCAAGTTCAGTATTGTTCTAAGAAAAGTATCAGCATAAGGGATTGTGTTCAGAATTGTGTTCCAGAGGGCACTGAGCATCCAGGGTATGTTTTTGGCAAAAGGGTTCCATAGTCCAGTCAGTTTGCACACTTAATGCTGGTGTGAAATAAAAAGCATTGGGTTAAGAGTGGGAGGGACTTGATTTCTAGCACCCTGAGCTGCCTTGGCAAGCCTCTGAATCTCTGGAGGACTGTAAAAGGAGGTCATGGCAGTTGTCTTCTCTGCATCATAGGGTTGTGGCCTGTCATTTAGTTGTTGTCTGTAAAGTCCTGACTCTGTGATCAGAGAGCCTATATTGGAATTCCAGCTTTACCTGTTAAAGCTGTGTCACTAGATCAGGTTACTAAACTTTTCTGAGCTTTTGTTTAGCTTTAGGTGTAAATAATAGGAGGACTGTCTGGAAGGTATTTGGACATGTAATATGAAAAATACGGGTACTTATGGCTGGACTTTTTCCGACAGCCCTCGTACATGTATCTCATAGGGTTTTTAGGCTTAGGTGATCACTGATGTCAAAGAAGTTATCATCACAGCACTACTTAAATAGTTATTACACCAGTCATTACTAATAGTTATACTACCATTAGCAGCAAGAATGATTATGACCATCAAACTTATTAAAAAAAAAAACAAAACCAAAACAGCACTGGTAATCGTAGCAGTAACAAAAGCAGTAACTCTTTATTGAGCACTTATTTTTTCCAGACACTATTCTAAGAGCTTTACTTACATTATTTAATTCTTATAGGACCCCCCTAAGTTAGGTATCCAATTATCCCCATTTTACAGAGAAAGATGCTGTGGCTCACAGAGGGTCAAATTAGTCAAGGTCTCAGTCAGTTAGTGGCAGACTGAGATGTGCTCATTTTCTGTCCAGTGCCAGCAACTGTCACCTCACCTCTCTCCTCCAGTTCACTGTGCTTTCGCCTGCCCATTGGTGCTCTTTGCCTCTCGGTGCTCCAGACTACGTGAGGGCTCCAAAGGGAGATGGTTGGAAATTCTTTTCAGAGCTCACCTGCAAGTCACTAGGAATGGAAATGAAAGAAGTCCAGCTAGGGCAAGAAGCGCTCCAGGCACTTAGACTGCCTTTCTGACTCTTCCTCAGTGGCGATTTTTATTGCAATGTTTTATTTAATAGTGCCATAGACTTTGTCAGAGAAATAGAAAAATAGATCTAAAAAAAAACAAAACTAAAAAAAAAAAAAGTGCCATATCTTGAATATAAAGAGAGAATTGATATCAGTACTGATGACTGATTTAAAAACCAAGTGGGTGGCACTGAGCTCTCAGAAGCGTTGTCGCGTTGTGGAGTCGTTGAAGGCTGAGCCCACTGACGCAGTACACGTCCTGGGAAGGTTGGAAAGGCCCAGGGAAGCCTCGGTCTTGGGACAGGCGGACAAGACTGCCATCTGGTGGACATCGTGTCAACTTCAGCTTTATAAAAACCAAACAAATGAGCTGTGTTGAGAAATACCTATCTAAAATGGTAACACGAATGGGTAATTGATTTAAATATACAATGCAGACATGTAAACCAGGCCAGACCAATACTCAAGCTGAATTCTGAGTTGGCCAGTGTCAGAAAACCAAGGGGCATCATAGAGGTTCAGAGGTGTGGCATGTTAGCACTACAGAGACTCTGAGATTCACGTGTCCACCAGCCCAGGGAAGGACAGCAGCTCATTAAGGTCACGTGGCTCTGATGACTTCTATCCAGGCCTCTTAAGTTCACGTCCGGGGCTCAGACGTTTATATTGTGTATAGAGCCGACCATTATCCTTCATGACACTCACAAACAAGGAAAGGAATTCATTCCAAATTGTATAAATTCTCGCAATTTATACCACCATAGATTCATAGTCACAAAAGAAGATGGACGTTAGAGTGGTCCGTTTTCCCAACTCTTTTGGAAACATCTCTGTGCACACCATGCAAGTCCTCCTCGTGACGTGGTATTGAAACCTTCTAGTATCTTCCTGAGGGGTCCAAAGCATCTCTTTGTATCCACTGTTCAGGGATTGGCTCAGTACACACATCTGAATAGTGTAATATGGGATTCCCTATTATTTTGTTTAGTTTTACTCTATTTACATTCCATTAACTCTTCCTTTTATGCCTATGTGTTTCTTATAGAAAAATGAGAAGGGAGAGGAAATGACAGCAGCAGCTTTACCACATATAAATGCCAGTTTAGATATGTAAGACAGAGAAGTCGTGAGTCATGCGTGTTCCTTTCAGGCTGTGCTATCCAGGCTGTTTGGTTTCTTCACTTCCAGGATGCAGATGGTGGTGATGTGCCCTTCCGCTCGGGGTCCATGGGAGGTTTGCAGGGAATGAAGGTTTAAACCGGATGCTCCTGTCTGTCATTCTCCCCTCCTCCCTCCCGCCCTGTGGAAAGCTTTCACTTTTAAAGTTCAGTTTTTCTTGCCTTTCTCCTTAAATTCCAAACCTGCATAAAAGTTGAAATAATAGTTCATTCTGTCCCCAGATACCCATCTCACAGGTTTACTAAAGGTTAATATTTGAAAGTTAATATGCATGTACCCTCCATTCCTAAATTCTTGTGCATGATCACTTAAAAATGAGGACATTTTCCAGTATAACTATAATACCATTAACACGACTAAAAAAGTTAATAGTAATTCCATAATGTTGTCTAATATTATTTATATTCAAATTTCTTTAACTGTTCATGAATATTGTCACATTATTTTCAATCCAGGATCCAGTCAAAGCTAATGTGTTGCTTTGAATGGCTATATTATCTTTGATTTCTTATAATCTAGAAGAAAACTAAACATTTTCTTTTTCATAATCCTGACTTTTTGAAGGTTTCAGGAGGCAGATTATAACTTTTGGTGACACTAAGTTTGATCACTTGATGACTTGGTGACTCCTAACTGTATCTCTCATAAAGGTGTATTTTTTTCTGGTTGCATTAAGTATTTGTGGGGTGATGCTTTGAGACTGTGAACATTCTCTCCTGAAATATATTTTATGTGCCCACTGATGAACTCTGGCTGAACTGTTACTGCAATTGAGGTTGGAAATGGTAATCTTCCTCTTCTTTTTTTCTACATTGATTATCTGGCAGTGCTTTAGAAAGGACTTTCTTGTTTTTCCCTCTTTCCTTTCTTGGTTACTGTTATGGAACCAAGAGTTTTTGTTTGTTTAAATCCCAAGTATTTTAATCTACTGCCATCATGTTTCTTTAATTAAAGCTCAAGTTGTCCCGAATTTGGTCAAGGAGAGCTCCGTCAGGCTGGCTCCTCTGTCCTTCCCACACTTGGCTACCCTCCTTCCTTCTGGCTTGAGCTGTCCAGGCTCATCTGGTACTTTTCCTATCCGAAGAGCTTTACTTACTTATTTAATTCATGCTCAGAGGAACGAGAATGATATTGAGAAGCTGAGACATGAAAAGTGGATGAAGCACTATGCACATGTTTCTAAAACCCTGGTATCGATAAGATTATAGAAAAATGCTGCTGGCTTAGTGCACTTGGGCAAATGACAGTCTCCCTGGTTAAATCATCCTTCAACTTAGTTTGACAAGCATGTGTGGGTTTTTTGTTTGTTTGTTTCCAAAAAATACTGGGAAAGTCTCAGGCCTCTTGGGATTAGGCTCGTTTCCCCCTGACATACATTCATGACTTTGGAGCTCTAAACTTCTCAGTGCTCATCACACACATCGAAGTATCCAAAGTCTGTCTCATCTGAAAGCTCACCTGGGGAGGAACTTCTTCCAAGCTCATGTGCTTGGGGGCCACACTTTGCGGGCTACCAGACTGAGGGCCATCAGGTGGCACTCTCCGAAGGGCAGCTCATCACATGGAAGCTGGCTCCTTCAAAGCCAGCAGGGAGAGAGAGTTCTAGCAAGAGGCACATTGCAGTCTTATGTCCTCAAGAACAGAGTAAATCTCATCTCCTTTATTGTGTTCTAATAGGAATCGGCTTAGCTTACGTTCAAGGGGAGGGGATCACGCAAGGCTAATACCAGAAAATGAGAATTAGGGCCACCCCCTTAGCGTCCGTTCACATTCATGGATTTGGTATTTCTACTGTGAGGAATCAGATGACAGGCATATGAAGTATGGTATCAGATGGTTATCAGTCTATACAGAAAACGAACAGGGGAATAAGACGGAGAATCACTTGTGGTAACATCTGAGCTAGATAAGATGAGACCTCTGTAGGGACATGAAATTGGCTGGAACTTGAACCATGAGAAGTAATTGGTCATGTGAATATGTGCAACAGGCACAAGAATAAATACATGCAAAGACCGTAAGGTAGAAATAAATTGGTCACAGAAGGAGGTCAGTAAAACTAGGAGACCACAGGAATGGATTGGAGAGAAGGGCAATGACCAGACTATTTGGGACTTATAGGCCATGCGGTGAAGAGATCGGGTTTTATTTACTTAGAATTTGAAGCCAGTCGAGGGGGTGAATCTGGAGAGTGGTATGTTCTGCTTTTGCTCTCACAAGATTTGTCCTGATTCCTGGTTTGTGAATAGGCTGAATGGGGAGAGTGGAAGCAAGGGGGCCAGTGTGGGCCCTATCGCATCAATTCAGTTGAGAAGTGATGATGATTTATCCCAGGGTAGAGGCAGTGGGTTTGATGAGAAGTGGTCGGATTCAGTGTGTATTTGAAAGAAGGGTTTATGAAATTCCCTAATGGGTGAAATATCCTAAGTGATTGAGAGAAGTCAAGAGGTGGTATACTCATTGGGTCTGAGCATTTGGGAGAATGGTACTGGATGGGGACATAGGTAGAAAAAAATCGGTGCCTTGGAGCATTTTCTTTTTAATAAACTTTATTTAAAAGATACATTTTAGGTTCTCAGCAAAAGTACAGAAAGTTCCTGCATGTCCTACCCCCTCACATGCACTGCCTCCCCAACTATTAACATCTCACACTACCATGATACATTTGTCATCATCTATGGACACATCATGGACACATTCTTATCACCCAGAGCTCACAGTTCATGTTAGGTTTACTCATAGTGTTTTTACATTATGTAGGTTTTGACAAATACACCATGACATGTAGCACTCCCATTGTGGTATCATACAGAATAGTTTCACTGCCCTAAAAATCCTCTGTTCTCTGCCTCTTCATCCTTTCCTCTCTCTACTCCCCTAACTGCACAGTTTTGTCTTTTCTAGAATGTCATCTGTTTGGAATCACATGGTCGATAGCCTTTTTAGATGGGCTTCTTTCCCTTAGTAATGTGCCTTTGAGGTTCCTCCATGTCTTTTCATGGCATGATAGCTCTTTTCTTTTTGATACTGAAATAATCTTTCATTATCTAGACGTTACCACAGATCATCACCTATTGAAAGACATTTTGGTGGCTTCTAACATTTACAATTAGGAATAAAGCTGCTATACACATCCGTGTGTGGGTTTTTGTGTGGACATAAATTTTCAACTCATTTTGGTAAAAACCAAAGGGCAAAATTGCTGGATTGTATGGTAAAAGTATGTTTAATTTTATTAAGAAACTCAGAGCATTTTTTATTGTATTCAGTTCCATACATAGGTCCTCATAACTGCCTCATCTGTCATATATATGCCACCACAGCTAATAGGTCGTGTGCTACTGCCACTCGTGTATTAAAGCCCTTCTTTGCAAAATTTTCCACCCATTTCCCCAAGTAAGTGCAGTGATGTGGGTGCCATCTTGTGGACATAAAGAAAATAAATTCTCGTAGAGCAACAACCACCACAAAAAAATTCATTAAAAAGGAAATGAAAATCCCATTCCATTGTACTAAGTAAGAAAGCGTTTTGATGTTTTGGACATTAAGCAAATGTTTAGAGTACAGTGAAGTCCAAAACTAGGAGAGGCATGGTAGAGAAAAGAAATTAGCAAAGATGAGTCAGCAAGTTAATATCCCAAATCTCTGAATTTATCCACCACGATGATTTGAGATCTTTATAAATATGCAGAGCTTTTCTAGGGTATATGGGCATAGAAGGAGGCAGGTGAGAGAAAAAGAAAGGCTAAAACATGGACAGCCATGGTCTCCAGGACTTCTAATCTTGTTGTGGGGCAAGACCAATTGTGGAAACATGGGAGATACGGTGATTCAAGATCAAGCTGTAAATGTAGATAAGGGGGAGCAGGAAACCCGGAGGCTAGAGTGCTCAGGGAAACCTATGAACTGACATGAGTCCTGAAATATGAAAAAGCTATGGAAAAGTGACAGGAAGGTCATCACGAGAAGGGGATACATTCAGGACAGAAGAAGGAAACGTTTGAATGACAGAGATCCATGCCGAGTATCTATATCTATTTGTTATAATTCATTGGGACTTAAGAGGTGTTCGTGTGGGGTGGGTGAAATAACTGAACTATCTTTCTAGGAGACTCATGAGTAATTGAAATAGTAGTAAAAGATATTGCTAGTACTGAAAACAATGATAGTAAGAGCTAACACTGACACCTTGTAGTTATTCATATATGTAGGCACCGTTCTAATTACTGTTTCAAATATCATCTCATTTAAACTTCATAACAATCTCCTGAACTAGGTATTATAATTTCTTCATTTTGAGGAAACTGAGGCAACAAATTATTCATAACTTTCACTAAATCACAAAACTTGTAGGTGGAGGAGCCTGGATTTAAACCTAGAAGTCACATCTCAAAGCCTATGATTTCTTGAATTATGCTAGACAGAGCGAAACAATTGGGATGAACAAATTTAGGAACTAAATTATGGACATATCCTGTCATTTCTAGACATCAATTTCTTTAGTGCAAAAACATTAAACCACACTACTTCTAAGGTATATCTTAGTTCTAAAATGTGGTTATATTTAATGAGGATGTTCAGCATTTTTTTCTGAGAGTTCAATAATAATAATAAAATATCTGAAGTCACAGAATCCCATTAGTTAAGAATTTACGTGTCTTTGAAAATGAAGGAGTAACATAATGTTCTCCTGTTGACCATGCCTCTTTCCTGATTTAAGTTGCCTAGTCTGTGAGATAGGGTGGTAAAAACCTGCTCTGGGTAGAAATACAGTAGACTCTCTCGTTGAACCGGCACCCATGGGGATTGGTAGATGGTGGATAAATGTAAGTAGACTCTCCATTGAGAGTTTGCCAGTTGGCTTGAGTTCCTGTTAACGGAGAGTCTGCCGTACTACAGGAGCCAGCTCAGTGAACAGGGCAGTGGTAGAAGGCTCGTCATCCTTAACTCCCTGTCCCTCACCTCTTGTATCAGCTGAGTTCTCTTGGTGCAACTCGCAAAGCTCTCTTGAATCCACCTAACGCTCTACTGAATCTATGCCATGTTCTCCTGAATCCTTCCAGAGCACTTGTCTCCCCAGCTTTATTATCCTGCTGTGTCTCCACTGTTCTTGAGAACCACTACTCGGGCTTCCTGAACTATAATCAGTAGATCTTCCTGCCTCCAGTGTGGCCTCCTACTCCATTTATTACAAGTGGGTGGAGTAATCCTGTCCCTGAAATTCTTCTGCTGATAAATCCTGTGGCTCTCAGTGCCTGTGGGATGAGTTCCCTGCATTTCTTTTTCTTTAACATGGTTTAAGAGGTATTTCCTGTTGGAATTTAACCTTCCAGCCCCAGGCTACACCACTCCCTACCTTGACATTTACCTTTCAGCCATTTACATTGCACATTCTCTCACCTCCAGGCTTCTAAACAGCTTACTCTGGAATAGGACCTCCACAGACCCCCTACCCAATGCCCACCCATACCCATTGCATCTGGACTTCACCCTTCTATATGTCACTGTGCATTCTGTAGTCCATCAGTCTAGCACCTCCCTCACCACGGCGTAGTTACCTTTATTGCCCAGTGGACAGTAGGAGCCATGAAAACAGCAACTCTCTGCCTGGTTCACATCGGAGTCTTTCATTGGAGTATGGTGCCTATTACAAAGCGAATGCCTAATGAGTGAGTGAATAAACATGTGAACAAACCAACAAACTTGAAAAATCAATATTTAAATCCCTGGAGGAGGATTCACAGAAGGCCAGTGTTAAATAGGGACTAAAGCTCACGCAGCCTAACTCCCATGTAGACCCTGCCTGCTTCAAACTGCACCCGACACCCGCTAGTCATAGATAAGGTGAACCCCAGAGCAATAATGTGTTTACTTCCCCATGTTTACTTGGTTCTTTTCTAGAACTCCTATTATTTTTATGGTGGCATACCTAGACTCGTTTTCTAATTAAAAAAAAAAAAAATCTATTTTCTGTCTCTTTGCTCCACTTGTGCGATTCCCTGAACTTTATTTCCTAACCCTTTGTTAGATTTCTGCTAATCTTTCTAATGTGACCTTTCTCTGTTTGGTTTTTTTCAGCCCTGTACCTGTTTTGCATCCTATTCATGTTTTATTGATGAACTGTTTGCTGTTATTGTTCTGAAGATATGTGTCTGTATGGACAGGATTGTATTTAAATGTCTGACATCTTGGGTTTCTGGTGGCTGCATTTTATATTTGGGGCTTCATCTTTTCCAGAAATGATTTTCTCAGATGTTTAGGATCCTTTGTTTGTTTGTTTTATTTAAGAACGTGGTGCTTGAAATCTAGTGGCAGTGTTGACTGTGAAGTTGGTGCTAGTCAATAGTGGGCTTCTACGGAGGGTTTTCTGGAGGGACCATTTTCTTGGGGGTGGGGAGAACCCCAAGGAGGTTGTTCGAAAGCCCTCCCTGAAGGGATAGGCTTGGCCGCTGGTTTTCGGAAAGCCTAGAGGGAGCCGAGGATGCCAGGACTCCCTGTTCAACAGTGATCGCTGGCGATCTGGGACAAAAAGTGCACATTTGGAAGGAGAGGAGAAATAGCACTCGTCTCCTCACACACGACCGGGGCAGCTTGCCTGCAGCCGGGTCTGGCTTGTTCTGTGAGGGGAAAGAAAACTCATTTTGCCATAAAGATGAGCGTTTATACAAACATTGGACTGGCAACTATGACGGGATTGAGGTTAAGTTTTGTCTCTTAAAGATTGCCTGACTTTTTATTACCTAAAAGTGACAAGAAAAATCTTAGAAACCTTCATTCAAGGACAGAAAAAGGTCACCCATTGAGCAGGATAAAAGGAAATTGCAACTTGTGTGTTAAATCCTCATGGTTCCTATTTATTTCAATGCACAGTTACACAAATGTAGCAATCTCAAGTTAATCAGCATAGTACACTTGCCTACTGAAAGCACCTTACAGTATTCATCTCTGATCATTCCCCTCCCAATTTACATGCAATTTCGTGTAGCATTTATCACTTCTGAAGCCCACAAATTGGTATTATTTTCATGCAACATTTATGCTTATTTTCACATTTACCAAGTTCTTGGCTTTTTAAAAATTTCAAAACTCCTTTTTAGGTCATCTTTCAATTTTAATCATCATAAAATAAATCCTTTAAGAATTTCTTTATTAAAATTCTACTGGTGGCAAGCTCTTAAGAATTATTTGTCTGAAAATATGTTTAAATAGTTTTATTGGGTGCCTATTTCTAGGTTGACATTTACTCTCTGGTTCACATTTTTATACCAAGCCTACTGTCAGTCTAATTGTTATTCATTGCAGGAAATCCATGTCTTTTCACTGGCTGAACTGAAATCTTTCTCTTTGATTTAATGTTTTTGCATCGTGCCTAGGTGCGCATTTCTTGTGATTTTTTTTCCACTTGATATACCACAGTGCTTCATCTTTCTCCCTTTTTGGAGATATAACATAATTGACATATAACAGTTTCTGGTGTTGAACATAATGATTCCGCTTTTCTGTATATTGCAAAATGATCACCATAAGTTTAGTTAACATCCGTCACCACAACTAGTTACAATTGTTTTCTTGTGATGACAACTTTTAAGATTCATTTTCAGCAACTTTCCAATAGGGAACAAAACAGTGTTATTAACTGTTGTCACCATGCTATACATTACATCCTTGACTTATTTATTTTATAACTGGAAGTTTGTACCTTTGGGCTACCTTCACCTGTTGGGCACACCTTCTAGCCTCCACCTCTGGCGACCCCCAGTCTGTCTCTATTTATGAGTGGATTTGGTTTTGTTTTAGGTTCCACATGTAGGTGGGGTCAACAGTATTTTTCTCTGTCTGACTTACTCACTTAGTATAATGTCCTCAGCATCCACCCATGTTGTCGCAAATGGTAGGATTTTCTCTCTCTCTTTTTTTTTTTTTTTTTTTTTTTTTTTTTTTTTTTTTTTTTTTTTTTTTTTTTTTTTTTTTTTTTTTTTTGGCTAAATAATTGTGTGCACATGTGTGTGCGTGTGCATGTATCACATTTTCTTTATCCATTCACACATCAATAGGCACTTAGATTGCTTCCATGTCTCAGCTATTGTAAATAATGCTGCAACAAACATTTTCCTGAAAACTTAGCAATGAACTAAAAAAAGGTTTTTGTAATTTATAATAAATTTTCTGAAGTACTAGTGTCAGAGGTAGTGTTTAAAGGGGAGATCATAACTACCAACTTTATTTACTTGGCACTGGAAATTCAGGGGACGTTTTGTATATTTATTTGTAGATAAATTTCTCTTTTGTAGAGACAACAGTACTTTGAGGTTGAGTTGAATCCCAATATTAAAAAAAAAAAAAAAATATATATATATATATATATATATATATATATATATAAATTATCTTATAATTTTTATATTATAAACTTGTAGTTTCTATTATAAATTATATTCCACATTATCCTTGTTAAAGAGTTCAGTCCACCATATTGTTAGGAGCAAAATCTGCACTTGAAGTTTTGATTTCCTTTGTGATACAGAGCTGATAAGAGAGAGCTTGCATTTCCATGTTGTTCAATTACATTTTGTGAGTCGCCAGTGTTATTGCTGCTGCTGGTTTCCTATTTGGCTTTTGCTTTATAGCATTTCTAGTTTTATGGCAGGTATTAGAAAATAAAGTCGGTTTTCTTCCTGGTTTATAGTTTTTTTTTTTTTAAGTTTTTATTTGTGCCATATTAGGTAGTCAGCCTTTTTTTTTTTTAATGTTATATTGTTGCTTGAAAAGAGGTATTCTATCTTTGCAGTGTATGTACTGTGTTGTTACGGTTCTTTCAATAATAGTAATTTATTTTTACCCACTTGGAATGTCAAGTTAGTTTCTCACCAATTTTTGTAAATTTCTCGTTCATTGTTCTCAGATATTACTTTAGATGTGTTATTGCTATATCTTGCAGTGTCAAAATATTTATTGATGACAGCAACTTGTCTTTTTCATAAACTATCTTTATCATTATAGAAATCTTCCTTCACGAACACTTTTGTGGTCTAAATGGAGTGTTGACCACTTTCATATAAAATTTTTGTTGTATTTTTTGTTAATTTTTTATTTCAGATTTTATTCAAATGTTATAATAATTATATATAATTATATAAAATGTTTATAATAATTATCACCATATTTTTATCCATATTCCATCATGTATGTTACTATCTTTAACCAACATATTATTAGTTTTACAAATTTTGGAATCGCCTAGAAATGGAATGCTATTCATTCATTCATTCATTTAACAAATATTAAGCACTTACTTGAGAGACTGGATATATGAATGGCATGTGGCCAGACCATATGTGTAACAAAACTTGGACCCACAACCTACAGCAGTCTGCCAGGACACCAAGCCCCTGTCAGTCAGACTTCGGAGGAAGTCAGACTGTTATTTTTCTGTAACAATTGGCCCCAGATGGCCAGCACTTGACTAATAACTGACAGTTTTCCTAACATGTGTCCCCTCTTCCAGTTTAAGACCAACCAGAGAAAGCCAACTACGTACCCTGATCCGATCACGTGGAGGTTTTGTGCTGGGTTCTTTCCTTTGTTTACTCATCTTTCAAATGGACAATTCTCTGCAGTGACACTAAGTGTGTTTATTTGCACAACCTGGATTGGGTGAGCCTCAAACAGAAAACAATCATTTATGCTTTTGCTGTCATCTTCACTCTGTACTATGTCACATCTCTTTCTATGTCCCTGAAACACGTTGGGTACGTTTCATAGCTTCTGCTGTCACTTTCGATAATAATAAAGTCTTAATTTCCACTCCCAAAAAGGCTTCATTCAGTCTAATACCAGAGCATCTGTTCTTCCCGTCTTAGCCTTTCCAGCCTGGGGTGCCTCCAGTGGAGGAGCTGGGGTGCGGTGGGTTAGCTATGCCACTTACTCCCATCTTCTGCTCTTCATCTTCTGCTCCCACAACTGCTTCTAGCTCCCTCGGGACCGCAGAAGGCCGTGAGCACGGAAAAAGGGCAGTGAAGCCGGGCAGGCGTGGCTCATGACCCACTGTCGATGCCCTCGGCCACGGTGGCGTTCCTACGGGGGCTTTGGCGTGATGCCCACCGCCTTCCCAGAGGCGTCGTGGGCCAGAACGAGCCGCCTGTGACGGACTGACAGCTGCCGGTCCCTTCCCGGCTCTGCGTCCAGCACTGTGAGGCACTGCATGGCACGGTGAGCAGGAGCGGGGCGGTGAGACTCGTCACTTCGCTTCATTTCCTTACAAACTTGAGTGTCAGGGCGGCGTTTGAGGGGGAGGTCGTAACTCCCCACGTTGTTTCCTTGGCACTGGGAGTTCGGGGGGCGTTTTCTATGTGTATTTGTAGATGATACTCTGGGTTGTAGGGATGAAAATACTTAGAGGTGGCGTTTAATCCCAATATTAAAAAACAACAACTAGGTAGCTGAAGTCCTAAGAGGGAAAGCGGCGTTCCTATTCTCTGGGAGTGAGCAGTCAGGACCGCGACGCAGGGCCTCAGCTTCTGTTGCTAAGCTTGGGGCCCTGGTGCCTGTGCGCTCCTGCTGAGGGGACACGCTCCCCGCCTTAGGACTTCCTGAGCCTGGGGGGATTTCTGCTCATCTGAGCCCACCTCATACTTCCCGCTGCCTTGGTAGCCCAGTTGTGCCCTAAGTTTTGACAGAAAATGCACATTTCCCTTAAGGACTAAACCTTACCTTTAAGGAACAGAGTATTTGTAACCCTTTTTAAACATGGCCACTGGATGTCACTCTGGACTAGCTTTTGTCAAATGAGACTCCTCTATCCATCGTTGCCCACATTGTCCTAGTGGGGGAAAATGAGAGCAAATGAATGCCATGCCTCTTCAGGGCCTGAGGAGTTTTCTAGGGCTGTCTTATTAGTTATAGTGCAGTGAGGCAGGAGCAGTCAGGCATTGACGACATGAGGATATGTTATCCTGAGCCACCCGGTCTTTGCACAGGGAGTAGACCCAGACAGAAGCACTCAGAGTAAGTGAAAGGAAAAACCAACAAGTTCATAGGGGAGGAAAATCACAAGTCCTGTAGGGTCAGAAGATGTAGGGCCAGGGAGAGGCCACATGATGGATTAGGAGGTGGTGGGCGGGATGCGGGGGTGGGGGCATTGAAAGCATAGCAGTGTGGATGGGCAAGTCAGCAAGGATGATTTGAGGGTTTGCGAGGAGATCAACAAACCGTCCTAGAAGGGATAAGTCAGAGAAAAGTGAGGTACCCTCAGGCTAGCGTGGGTTCTTTGGCCATCTACCTGGCTTGGGATCTTTCCTCTGGCACATGCCAGCCATTGGCCAAGCTTTAGGCAAAGCTTGTCCAGTCTACGGCCCGAGGGCTACCTGCAGCCCAGGATGGCTTTCAATGTGGCCCAACATAAACTTGGAAACTTTCTCAAGACATTACCAAAGTTATGCACAGACCTTTATTTTTTTAGCTCGTCAGCTATTGTTAGAGTTAGTGTAGTTTATGTGTGACCCAGACAGCTCTTCTTCACATGTGGCCCAGGGAAGCCAAAAGGGTGGACACCCCTGCTTTCAGGTGTGCCACTCCCCCTTGCTGTGCCTGTTTTCTGTATCTATAAAGTGAGACCATACTGTAACACCCAACACAGAGGGTTGTGGAGAGATTAAAGGAGTTACAATTTTTCAGTGATTTGAAAAGTGCTACATTAAGTATCTGCTGAATAAATAAGATTTTGCTCAGAACTAGGCTTAAGAAATCAGAATAAGGTAAATGAGGAAACATAGACCTGGGATGTGCCCAGTGCAGCACCTGATCACTGAGCACTGTATACTAGTTTTTATGAGCACAGCATGAAATTCAAAACAAAAAAAAAGAACTATAATGGTGTTAACAATAAGTTCTACTATATATTGAGCTATATCTAGGTGGTAGCAACTAGGTTAAGTATTTTAAATGCATTACTTCATTGAATCGTCTCCAAAGCTTATGGGGTAGGCATGATTTTTATTATCTCTAATTTGTAGTTTAGGCAGGGAAATAAGACTCAGAGTAATTTGTTCAAAGACATACAAACAATAAATGTCAAAGGGGAATTTCAACTCTGAGTACCTAGGGGGCATTGAAGAATCTTATAGAATCATACTGTCTCAGAGCCAAGAGAGACTTCCGTGACACTTGAGTTTAAACTCTCCCGTATTGTGGATGAAGAAACTGAATCTCATAGATGTTAAGAGATTTGTCCAAAGCCAGTTAGCATAAGCAGCTACATTTTTCTGTTCCCAGTCCAGTTCTGATAATAAGAGGTTTTGAGAATAGGCCACAGGAGCAGTGTCCCAGTGCATTGTTGCTTTATCATTATTCAAAGAGACTGCGTCACCCAGGGCAACAGGTGAGAACACTGCATTTATTTTTCCCAGTGTGGCAGTCTAAACAGCAATTTAAAGTATTTTTTCTTTATAGCTGTAGATGAATATATTTCCTTTCCCAGTCTGCAGGAGCACGGTGCGCAGTTCCTTATGTAGACATGCCCTTGCATGTTATAATCTGTTTGGTCATCTGCCTCCCCAGGTGGACACCCGTTTCTAATGGCAGAACTGAGGGGAGGCCCAGGGGATGTCATCACACCAGTTTTTTTCAACCCCCACTAAATTTTGTCCTTCAACAAATTATACAATCTAACAGTAATTTGCTATGCACACTCAAATTCAGGCTAAGTCACTTCGCTCTCCCCACGTCCCCATTCATCCCCATTGTCACCCTAAATGCCCCGTGTATAGAGATTCTGTAGCTGCCACTGATAGCCTTTCAAGGGCTGTGGCAGGGGGTTTTGGTTCATGTCTGTCCTATCCCTAAGTGCCTATTACAGAGTAGACTCTCCCACCCAACAGGGAGGAACCCTTTGCACACAAAGGGAGAGAAACTTCTACCTCGGGCCGTCGGCACGTGCTGTTTGTCTGGCGGTTGCTGGCATTTCTGTCTGGCCCCCGGGACTTCTGGGGACTCTAGTTGGATTACGGAGCTCTCTGTTGTTCAGACCTTTCTTCAAGAGAAGCAGCAAGGTAGAGGGGGAACCTGCCCGGGGAGCGTAGCATTTCATCCAAACGTGAGTTAGGTAGGGGCCATGGGTTCCCAAACTAATCCCCCCTGTGTCACCTGCTCATTTACACTAAGTGTTTGTGTAATGGAGTTTGGGGACTAATATCCATCATGGAGCACATTAACATAATAAAACCATTGAGAAATTGAATAGCATGAAGAAGAAAGATGAAACATCACGTTTTACAAACTTACTGAACGCCTGGAACACCTATCACCTGATGTCTTACATAATAGGGCTACTGCTTCCCGGAACGCTGTAGGAAATGCTAGTCTAATTGAATGAACATAAATTTGCATACCCACAAACTAATTGCCAATCTTGGCTTTGTAAACTACTGAGCTGCCGTCAGTACTACTCAAAATATAACCCAGCGACTGCTGGTTCGCAAACTGTGTATGACTAGACTGTCACCTAAGAAGTATGCACAGAATGTCAATTAATTTCATCAGTGACATCACTAAGCATGCTGTTTGGTTCAGCTATTTTTCTTTCTTTCTTTGTTTCTCTCCCTCTCCCCCTCTCCCCTCCCCCCTCCCCCTTTCTCTCTGTCTTTCTTTGTAGCAAGACTTTCTTGATGAAGGAAGCTATATGTGCTGATTCATATCCTATTGCTAGACTGACACTTTGATTAGAAAGTTTCAGTGACTGTAGGAAAATAACTTGACCTTTGTGATCTCAGTTTCACCTTCTCTCAAATTACTGGGTTAAAAAATAAACTCCAAGTTCTATTATTCTAAATCTGGTGATCTTGTGGGAGTCTAGAGTTTTGAAAGAAAACCGAGTATCACTGGTCTAAGTCTCCGACATAACTTAGGAGAACCATAAGTATTTGACCTGAATCATCTTTACCAAGTTGCAAAATAGAGACATTTAACATTCGCTTTTTCTGTCCTAATTGTATGCCCAGTAATACTGACCTAGTATTTTCCTTATTGTTGTTCAATGTCCATAGATATGGATAGATACAGAGACTGGTAATCAACTTTAGCAATGTGAAGTAGCATTTCAACTGTGGTGGCAGTAATGGTGCAAATGTTTCTCTGATGATGACTAAACAGTGTTATAGAACTTTCTGTCACAGTTATAATCTAGCTACAGAATGAAGATAATTGCAAAATGGGTGAGGATTTGAAAAGCAGCGTGGTACCCTGCAAGGAGTGTGGGCTTTTAAGTCAGGTGGACCCAGATTTAAATTCTGTCTCCATTATGTACTATCTCTGTGACCTTGGACAGTTTTATTAGCCTTTACAGGTAGTCATTTTCTCATCTGCAAACTTCATAGGTTTGGTAAGAGGATTAAGTAGGATCATGTTTCTAAGTACCTATTATTTTTGTAGTTTAAAAAAAAAGAACAGGAAATATGCGAGTGAGAAAAAAGAATATAAGATTAGACCATAAGTCTAATCTTCAGGGAGAGCATGTGAAGATCATAAGAGATGGCTCCAAAAATACTGATTTGGATGCAAAGATAGATCCCACTAAAGTTGCTCAGATAATTCAATGGAAGCTGAGCCTAGCTGGAGGCTTGAGTTTAGGACCTGTGTTCATTGGCCAACAAGAGAGTCAACAGTGGAAATGTGGGCAGGCATGGGAAGATGATCAGCTTTCTGGGATAGGAAATGGCAACATTAATAGGTTATATTCTAGTAAGAGATCAAAACAGACCAGAGGGGAGCTCATAAAGAGACCCCTTACTGGCCTGGAAGTAGGTTGGAATCAACTGTCAGTTTCAACAGTTGATAAGGCTGAAAGCATCACGTGAGTCAGTGTAGTAGCACTCATCAGAGCTATCACCCTGTGTAGTAGAATTGAGCTCACCTAATCCACGTGAAATAGACTTTTAGGGCTTGCTATTGTAAAATATTCCTCAGTGTTACATGGTGAGCTCTCTGAAATTTTTTCGTTTAGTAATAACATACCTATATAGCATTTCTGAATATGCAAAGCACTTTTACACACATTATTTCAATGAATGCATCACCAAAGCTAATAGGTCTCTCCCAGGTACACATCAGGGACCTGAAGCTCACTCAGAAAGGTCAAATGATTAGACAGGGATGCACAGCCAATTCTTGAAAAATGCAGGATTGGTACCCAAATTGTAAACTTACGTAATTGAGCTTTTCTCAGAAGGAAAGAGTGTCTCTCCCTAAGAGTGAAAGTGGTCAGTCACCATCCATCCTGCTCACCTGTACTAGATACAAAGAAATAGTGGGAGAGAAGTTCCTCTGAAATGGTCAGCAGAGGCGTGGCTGTGGACAAGCATAGTTGATACCGCTTAAAGGGTATTTCTCAAAATAAGCCAATTTGTTGCTGATTAGCTCTAAAATAACGGCACAATGCCAATGCCATTATTTATTTGAGAGTACTTGTGAGAGGTTGTGCAAGCTGAAAAATAAAACTGCAGGCCTTTATTAGTTGTGGATGGTTTAGGTAGAGAGGACAAGTTGTGCTCGGGCTCCCACTTTCCCATTCCATGACAGACATCAATCATCGATCATGATGTTCTCTCCCATTGGATCCAGATGTGGCTGCGCAGCTCTCAGTGTGCTGTCCCCAGCAGGCGCTGCTCATTGTTCAGAACTGGCCTATTTGCAGTCCTCACTTTACACACCAACCTGCCCGAAGTTCCGCCTTAGCCTTTCAGTCCAAAGCCATATTTGATATTCCATTTTTCTTTCCTAGGAAATACTCAAAAAGAAGTTTTTTTTTCACATTCTTTAATTGTGTCTGAAACCTATTAACAAGACAGCCTGCGTTATTACAATTCATGCAAAATTATGTAAACATTCCAAAGAACAAGACACGTGTACCGGAGCTGACTGACCTGGAACTCTGTTCTGTGTCTTTGGGGATGCTGTCACTTCTGGCTGTGAGACGAGAAAGTGGCCCTCTAATCATCACTAGTGAATTTCCCTCTTCAAAAGCATGATTGCTATGCACTTACTTCCCACAATTCTAAAAATTAATTTTATTCCAGGGACCCAGATAAATGAATCATTTCCTTGAGGAAAGAATTTTCTCCAATACATCCTTCATTGTTACTATAATAGCTCCAAAACCAGTTATTTGATTCATAAAGCATAAGGCAGTGCTTTAAGTCAGTCTCACCATAATGGAGGCCTTGGTACTCAACGTAACAAAAACAACATGTGTCTAGTGTTACAGAGCTAGGGATGTACCAGTCACCTGGGGAGCCTTCTCCAAGTGTAGGTATTAATATTTGCTTATATTTTGACCTTCATATTTCTTCTCATCTCCTACCTCCAGTCCGTCTTTATTCTAGTTTCCCTGGGAGCAGGAGTCCATTGAAGGTAAATGTGCATTTTTGAAAAGTTCCTCCAAGTTATTCTGATACATAAATCTCCCATGAGCACCTCTATGTGAATGGAAAGAAAACTTAAATTTTAATTTGGGAGATACTGTTGGATTTGACTCTTTGTCCTGCCTCTCTTCCTTGGTAAACTTAATTATTACTCAGGTCTTATTTGGTTGCAAGTGACAGAAGCCCGTGTCAAACTGACCCCCGCAAAACAAAAAAACTGTGGGGGGGGGTGTTGGCTCACAGGTTTAAAATATTCAGAGTTGAATCTTGCTGGCTTCAATCAAGTACAGGGGGATCAGGAATTCAAGAAGCAGCCCAAGGAGCTGTATTTCTCTGTCTTTTTAGTTTTTCTTTCTTCTGTGCTGGTGGTGTTCTCAGATTCTATGGAGGTAGCCTCAATCACTTTAGGGAGGGAGAAAATCGTTTTCCCCAGTGAATCTTTTAAAAGTCTTAGCTTTATTCTTTGGCTTCATTGTCCCTTGTGACCGTTTCTGAATTAGTCACTATAGCCAGTGGGGATGGAGCAGCCTGATTTTCTTACTGCTAGGGAGAGAAGTTACCACCCAGTGCTTGCCTTTGCTGTACGGTTGTCTGTGGCTGACCTCTGTGCTCTTCCAGATGATAAATATTTTGTGTATTTCCAGTCTTCTTGGATTACAGATTCTTCCTTAGCATTGAGAATAGGTGTAATTTCTCCTGAACCTGGTAGTCTAGAATTGGGAAGATGATAGTTTCCCCACAGGAGAATAACACTAGAAGAAACGGAAATGAATAATTTTTTAGAAAAAGATATCACTGTTTTGGGTCATAGTTTTTCCATTTCTAAAGTAGAAAATATAAATCAGTTGATCTTATGAGTTGCCTAATCATTTTAAGTTTCTATGCAAAGCCACAGAACCTTGTAGCCTTTCCTAGTACCTATTATGTATTTTGCATTAAGTGCACCTACATAAAAATAAATGTATGCATATGTCCATGTGTGTACTTGTGCACATATCACTCAATTTGCATACGAGGTGACAGACACAGAGAAGATACCAGGGTCCTGCTGACAAAGGTGACAGAGCCAGATCTATAATATATTTCCTAGTAAAGAGCTGCTTTTTTTTTTCTTTCTTATTTTACTAGATTATGCTCAAATATTCATGTCTTACTCTTGGCATATTAACCCTTTAAGAGGACTTTACAATTTATGAGAGTCTTTTTAGAAATAAAAAGCTGTAACTCACAAGCATGTGTGTCCAATGCCAGATTTGAGGTGCTGTTACCGGAAGTGGGCAGGTGAACAGTAACACTGAGAAGGCACAGGGGAGCAAACACAGGGTCTGCGCCATCGTTTGGGAAGGGGGTGATTGGTTTCAGAACCATCGCTGTACCTTTTACTGCTTTTTAAAAAAACTCTGTCTCACCGAGTTCTTGTTTTCATGAGCATCATGCTTGTTTTCATGAATAACCTCTTAATTACATCCTTAACGATATTTTCATTCTAACCTGTTAACTAATCAAGCAATAAAAGTGGGCCACTTTTCTAGAACATGGCCTCTCTCCCTCCTTAGCTATGGCCCCTACAATGCTGCATCCATATGAGTGAGAATTTAGATTGGGGTAGATTTTTTTAATAATTTTTAAATTATCGTATGTGAAGTCCTTGTGTATTCCGTATAAAGTTCATTTGTTGTTGTTTTATATTCATAGGCCTGAACGTTTCTTTCTCTTCTCTACGTCTTGCAAAGGTTTCACACAGAAATGGATTTGAAATCCAAACCATGGGTCCAGCACAAGACATGGTCTCATTCACGTGAGAAATCACTTACTGAGTGCCCATTCTGTGTAAGGCTGGGTGACATATAAAGCTCGGGGGTGACAGCTATCTGTCAGAATTAAATGTAGATGCCCCGATACTGATGCAGATGGAGCGAGGAAATGCTGAGTACAAGCCACGGTCTGAAGGGGCAGTAGGAAGTGAGGAGGAAATCCTGCAGGTGCGCCCAAGTGGGTATCAGATAACTGCCGAAAGCAGGGGCAGAGTGATGCATAAAGAAAGAGAACTGATAATATAATAATAATAATAATAATAATAATAATAATAATAATAATTAGGAAGGCAGCATGGAAGGCAGTGATACGAGCAGGATACTTGGGGGATGGGTACAAGCTTCCCCGAATAAAATGGTTATTTTTCCTTTATGTAGGAAAGTACCTATGTGAAAAGGATGAGCTGGTCTGCATTTTCTCGCTCTAGGTGGGCTCTATTTGGGATGCTGAGGGCACAGCAGCAGAAGGCCAGGATGGAGTCCGTACCCCGAGGGGCCTTATGTTCCCGGATGGGGAGAGGATAAGCCAAGGACCAATGATGACATATGTTGGCACCTTGGTCTCAGGGCCAGGCTCAACTCTTTTCCAAATCATCTACCCCAAATAGCCATTTGGGCTCTAAGTCTTCAGTCACTAGTAGTCATTCAGTAATCCTTTTATTATTTTTAAAATTCATTCATTTATACATTTATTCAACAAATACTTGAACCCTTAGGTTCTAGGCCTTGTGATGGACCCTAGGGTACAACAGCGAACAAGATGGACAGTGAATCCTGACCTAAAGGATGTTGTATTCTAAAACAATGGCATCTACTAGAACTTTCTATGATAGTGGGGATGCTCTGTGTCTGTGCTGCCCAATATGGTACCCACTGAGCACTGGAGTTTGACAAATGTGACTGAGAAACTGAATTATTTTATATAATTTAAAATAATTTCAATATAAGTAGCCCCACGTGGATAGTGGCTACTGAATTGTACAGCATAGTTCTAGAAGGAGTGACGGACAATGAACTAGTGACATTTTAAAGAAATAATTAGGGATTACTTGAGGTGCTTTGAAGTAAATGAATGAGGTCCTAAGTTAAACAGGGGGAGAGGACGTGCTTTGAGGAGTGGCTCGGTAAAACTTCTACCACATTTCAGTTGCGATCGGAAGGACGAGAAGAAAGGGTGAAATACTGAAGTCCCCAAAGTAGGAAAGTACTCGGCACGTTTGAGGGGCTAAAGCAGTGCAGCGGAGCCCGTAAGGGGACGTAAGAGGGAGAAGCACGTGCTGGGGGAGTTTGGAGGGGAGGTGTGCAGAAACCGGGGTGCAGGCTGAGTCCCTGCAGCGTGCCAGCCTGTCTCCTGACGCAGGCCTGGGCCCCCCTTTTCTGGTGCAGTGGCCCCTCTCTCATGGGTGGTCTTGCAGGGGACCCAGGGTGGAGCATCTTACAGCCTCGCCCCGGCATGCTTCATTCGTTGCCTACTCCATGATTCACTAGGAAAATAGCATCACCAACCATGGGACAAAAGGTCACATCACACAAGGCCCGTGCTTGTAAGTAGGGCAAACGAAATACTGGTTCAGAAACATTGATTTAATAAGAGAATTCCATTGTAAGTGATTAAAAATAATTGTTTTTTTCTTTTTTTTGATACAAAAGTATTTTTATTGTTAGACTTATTGGGGTGACATGGGTTATCGAGAGTCACGTAGGTTCCAGGTGTACAGTTCTACCGTGCATCGTCTATGTGTTGCGTCATATGTTCACCACTAAGTGTCTTTTCTTTTAGACATTACTAGAAGGAATATAGCTTCTGAGGTCTGGGGACACTGAGTTCCTAAAAGCTTTGGAGAAAAAACACAGGGGACGTAAGAAAGAGGATCAGAAAATTGACTTAAAATTACTTGACTATTTTAAAAGCTGCCCGTCCTTGACGTGGAGTTCCTTCTCCACACGTAGAGTCAGTCACCCCGGAGAGCTGAGTGATTTATGCCGGGAGTCGCGGTCATCATACAGATTTCATGCCTGTGGTGGGGGGTGCTGACAAAAAGCTGTGCTTCTCAACTGCCAGCTTCACTGGTTTTAAAAAAGGACAAAATCTCGCATTTTAGAATGTGGATTGCTCGGGGACAGTGTTTATATACTTTTTGGTCTCTGTAGAATCATGGTACATTAGTTTGGGTTCTAGAGCCAAGTGAATCACCTTTAAATGATCAAGGTAAAGAAAAAAATGTAAAGTTACGTGCTTTGTTCTGAACAAACAGATTTTTTCAGGAAAATAGCAATATGCATTATTGGTGTGCTAAGTGTTAATCTCTAATGGCTAACATTGACTTGAATGATTATTTTTAACTTTCTTGACTCGCCAAGGCCAACACCTACTATGAACGTGTATTCTGCATCGGCAGATGGTTTTTTATATCTCAATGTGATAGTAAATAAAGCATGTAAATAAGGACATGTATTTTGAACTAATCATCATACCGAACAGTTCTATCAGGCTTTAGATGTGTCACAATTGTTTCACGGGCACCATGTCATTTCATAGTCTTAACAGTCCCATGATAAAGTGATGCTTGGGACATTGTCTGCCTTTTAGTCACAGGGACCCTGGGGCCAAGTCTGTCATGTCCAGGGAGACTGAGTAAAGTGTGGACAGAACCGGCAGTCAGGACACCAGGCCATCGGACCATTTGCACTTCTCTCCTCTGTCCCATCTTCAATGTGCAGTGTTGTGCACCAGCCAAACCACGCTCGGGGTTTAGGAGAAGCTTTTGGATTCAGATAAGGAGACATTTCTGTATCAATTAGGAATCTTTGTACTCCAAGTAACTGAAGTGTAACTCATAGTGGTCTAAAAAAAAAAAAAAAATCAAAGGAATTTGGCTCCTACTAACTATAAAGTCCAGAGACAGGGCAGGCTTCAGAGGTCAGATAATTAGAGGATGACCTCTCCTTCACCTCCTTGTTCTCTGAATGGATTTCATTGTCAGATAGGCCCTCCCATCACTGGATACTCAACTCGTGTTTTTAAAAACGCATTCCATATTTCAAAGGCTAAGTAGCACACAGTAGGAAGAGCACAGATGGTAGTGAGGAACTCTGGACTCCTCAGTTCTGCCACTGGCCATGTCAGTGTCACCTGTCGGAGTCATCCGACACGAGTGAGTTAGCTCCGGAATTCATATTTCTGGAAATCTACAGCGTGGTATATGTGGGGATAGGGGGTGGCGAGGAGAGTACCTCGGCCCCAGCATTTCCAGAAATGATAGTTTGTGGTTTGGATTCACATATTTCACGTGTGCACCCCAAAACCACTTTCTTGGCCTTGAGCAATGGAGTGCCATCTATGCAGCTGCACCCCTTAAACCACAGAGTGAGATGAGGAGGGGGTGACTTGGAATAGGGGGCTGTTTATTGCTAGAAGTCCAGTGAACGTGTTGTGGGTGGTCCTCTGTCCAAAAAATGCACAGCATTTCACATTACATTCACTGCACCCCTAAAAATCAACCCTCTAAGCTCAACCATTTTAGTATCGTGAACTCATCCATTAGGCTCACCGTTCACAGAACCAGCATTCATCCCTCTGCTGTCCTCTCATGGGGACACCCCAGTCACAAGCTGCCTCAAGGGGAAGTGGGCTACTCCAGATGGCTTTGATCCATGCCAGTATTCTTCGTTCTGTAAACTCTCCTTCTGACAGCTCACGCGGAACTTGTCACATCTTGAAAGAGTTTTCATTAACTACTTTGCTCCTGCCAAGTGGAATTAGTGTCTTAGGTGGCCCCGTGCCAGAACGTCAGGGCGCGGGGTTCCCTCTGTCTGCACCACCAGTCTGGCTCCCACCATCAAGCCCAAGCCCTCTGTTCTTTAAAGATCAATGAATTTATCTGAGAAGCTCTTCATCTGTCCTCCAATTTTGAATGCTAGCCTGGCTGGATACATTATTCTTGGTTGTAGATCTTTGGTTCCCATTGAATATTTGCTGCCATTCCCTTCTGGCCTGTAAAGTTTCTGGTGAGACATCAGCTGAGCATCAAACAGGTGTCCCCTTTGAAGTTACTGCTTGCATTTCTCTTGCTGCTTTTAGAATTTTCTCTTTTCCTTTAACTTTTGCCATTTTAATTATGTGTCTCGGTGTGTTCTTGTTTCACCACCAAACCAGCACTACAAAGAACGTTAGAGGGACTTCTTTAAGGTGGGAGGAGGGAAGGGAGAGTGGGTAAAACACGGGAAAGGGAGGGAGACATTTAGTTCGATTGTTAACATAAAAGCAACAAAGAAACCAAACTTATGGACGTAGTCAGTAATTTAGTAATTACCTGAGAGTAAGGGGGGAGGAGGGAGGAGAAAAGGGACAGGGACACAAATCTGTGGTGATGGAAAGACGCTGGGTGATGAACACTTAACGTAACACATGGAAGACGTAGTGTGGACTCGTACACCTGGGACTGTTACTAATCAATGCCACCCCAATAAATTTAGAAAAGACCACGCCCCCCCCCCCCCCCAAATCAATGAATTTCATACCTCCTGCGAAGTAAGGACTCCTTCAACAGGGAAGGGTCACACAGCCAGCGGCAGGGCTGAGACTAGAATCCGAGTTTCCTGACTGGCAATACTGTCCTCTTCCCACTGGACTCCTCTGTTTTTAAACTCGGAAATGTTATTTTTAGAACATTAGTTGTGTGAAGTTGGATAAAGGGTATGCATTTATTACAAACAAACAACCAGGCAGAAAGCTCGGCCATCACCTCGGCTTCCCCCTGTCACCTTTCTGCCATCTGCAGTTGATCGGTACGTTCCACCAGTTTTATCTCTCAAGTCCTTTAAATAGCTTTACTTTGAAAAACCTTTGTCGTCTAGGCCACCTTCATCTTCCTCCTGGACTACTGCTGTACAGTATTGTAAGTGGGGTCCCTGCTCGGAGCAGAAAGAGGAAGTTGGCTGAAATACAAGCCTAATCCCGGCTGTCCCCTACAGAAAACTTTCCAATGGCTCCTGCTGCCTTCGCCCTCAGCGCCTTCACGAGGTCCCCTCTGCCTGTTTGGCCCAGTCCCCAGACCCGTTTCCCATCACAGCACCGTGACCTTTTTTATTTCCTGGAAAGAGCCTGCTCTCCTCCTCTTCTCCTCAAGGCCTTTGCGTAGGGCATTGCCCTTCCCTGGAACATTAGGCTCCTTCCCATCCCACTCCCTCCCATTGAATAATGGCTTCTCGTTCTTCAGGCCACAGCGTAGAGATCTCCTATTCTGGCCGTCTCTCCCGGGCTTCTCATCGGGCCTCGCTGCCTTTCCTATTTGCACCTGGAGCTCTCTGTTATGTCAGCCTCTTTGCCAAGAGAGATGTGAGTGACAATTATGTGTAGAGTTCTGGTCCCAGGGGTCATTCACATCTAAATCAAATTTGAATTCCTAACAAGAAAAGTTACAAAAGAATAGTGAGTGACATTCTGGTGGTAACATTTCAGAAAGTAGCCTAAGGGCAACTGGGATGTTGGGGTGAGCAGAGCTGTTGGGTCTCCCTAGAATCTCACCTTGTAAGTGTCCACCCAAGTCTTAGGGCTTGAAGTTAGAAAGAAACTTCTATGATTCTGTGACTAACTCTTCTCCAGAAGTCTTTTTAAACTCCAGTCATTTGTGTGTGTGTGTGTGTGTGTGTGTGTGTCCGTCCGCCACCGTGATCTCACTATTAATTCTCTACTGAATCAAATAAATACCCTCTTAAATAATTTTACTATTCTAACCCTTGTTCTTCTGTAGTTGATTCTCAACACAGTAGTTAGAATCATATGTTTAAAAACTAATCATATCACTTCTCTGTTTAAGCCTCCAGAGGTGTCTTATTTCCCTCTGAGTAGAAGCCGAAGTGCTTAGGAGGGCCTCCAGGCCACCAGGATCTGCCCCCTGTGACCATGCTGGTCTTAGTAGTCTTACCCTCCTGCCCAGCCAGTGTCCTCCGTGTTCCTCACCCATGCAGGCCGGCTCCTAACTCAGGACTTTTTTCATGGTTATTTTCTTGGCCAGGCACACTGCCCTCTCCTCCCCAATTTCCCCATGATTTGCTCCTTCTCCCTCAGGTCTTTGCTCCATGAGCCTTTCTCTAGAGTCTAGGAGGTCTGCCTTGATCACCCTATTGAAAACTATCACTTCTTATAGTGCTTTGGGTCCATCGTTCCTCTGGTTGTGTTTTTGTTTTTTTAATAGCTCTTATCTAGTCTGTGATATAAGTTACCTATTTATTAGGCTTATCACCTCTCTCCCCTAGATAGAATGTGATCTTCAAGAAAACAGAGTTGTTTGTGGTTTTCACTGAGTGTCTCTATCGTCCAGAATAGGTAATGAATAAATACTGATTGAATAAACTAATTGACTATTTACTAGCTTAATAAAGTCACCACTTTTGAGACTTCATAAGACCTTTTAAGTCAACCTAAACTTCCAGTCAGTCCCAGCTAAGGGTATAACGGCTCGTCTTGTATTACTCAGTTATGTTTAGAACCAACACCCTTGTTTCAGTAACATGCCTCCTAGAGGAAGCTCTCAGCTCCCTTGTAAATCCTCGTGAGACCCTTTGTTATTTGCCATCCCACCACCCATTCCTTCTGCCCCTGTGTATTGGCACTGAATGTGAACTTGGTGATTCTGTTAACCACTCTCCTCTTCCCAGCTCTCCACATACCACGTCCAGCGCCACCTTTGTGTGTCTTCCTTAGATGACTTCTGAGCGTAGACTGCTCTCTCCTTTCTGGGAGTTCCCCATTCTTCTAGAAACACCAACAGTACAGAATCTGGCCACAGTGAGGAAGATGGGAAAATTAGTTTCTGACCACCTGAAATGGGTATCAGAGTCTATTACTAAATGTTATGTATTTATGTGTCGCTTATAGGGTGACCCAAAGGCATGCTTCTTCCCATTGTACGTGAGAAGCAAAAAGCCTGGTGGGTCCCCAGAAGAAGTAACATGTCACAGCGTCAGATAGCCATTGATGCACACGACTCAATGTTATCCAGGAGCGGGTTCGTCTACTTATAGGTGTATTCTAGTCCAGCAGATGAGAAAGAAAAAGACTTTTTTGGAGGGGGGATTCAAAGGCATAAATTTTAACTATGTGAAAGTCACTTCTGGATCATAGTTTAGTTCCTATCCACATTAGAATAAATAAGAGTCTTCTCTCTAACTTTCAGAGTTTATTCTCTCAAGCCCAGGCCTGCGTGGCTCCTGGGTCAATGACTGCTCATGAAGATCGGAGCAAAAGCTGGAGGGAAGTGGATGTTATTTTATCCAAAGGTGATTTCCTGTCCCATAAAGGCGAATCTTACCGCTTCTAAAAATATGAACCATAGACCTTTTCACAGAAGTAACGGTACCTGGGTGGATTAATTATCCTTTTGTTCCCATTAAGGAGCGGCACAGATGCAGGGCCTGCAGCACAGAGCCGGGAAAGTTGATCACAGCCGTAGTTTTGTTGCAGATCCTGGGAAAGAAAATTGGGTTAATGAGAGGGCATGGGGATTGAGCGCCATAGCCCATGTGGATTAGACAGTAAGGAATAGGATTGAGGAGGGACAAATGAATGTTCTGAAAAAAATCAAGGGGTAATTGAGCAATTTCTAAAAAAAAAAAAAAAAAAAAAAGGCAATTTCTAAAAAAAAAAAAAAAAGAGGTAGAAGGTAAATTCTCAGTCCTCATGTTGGAGAACTTGACTCACCTCTGACTGCTGCTCGGCCCAGCTCTTAACAAATGCCTGAAAGTCAAGTTCAGCTGACATTAAACCTCCAATACGTCCAGAGTATCTGTATTCTCTAAGAATGGTCTGAGAAGTCTGCACAGTCTGGCTCCAAGCCTCTGCAAAAAGTGCAAGTGAGCATTCATAACCCTGGTTGTGCCAGCGTCTGCGTGGCCGTGTCTGAGGACAGCAAACTCCCTCTCACATTCCAGGGTTTCAGTTAGGAAAGGATGCAATTGCTGCCAATAGAGAAGCTTACCAAACCCTGGATTCACAACCTACTAAGTGCTTTTCTTGCTTTCTTTGTTTTTGAGAAAAAGAAGACAAACTCACTTATACAAAATGCACAGTTTTGTTGAGATAAACATCTTTTTCCTTTTTTTTTTTAAATTTATTGGGGTGACATTGATTAGTAAAAATCACATAGGTTCTAGGTGTTCAGTTCTACAGTGCATCATCTCTATTGTTTTGTGTTCGTCACCCAGAGTCAGTTCTCTTTCCATCACACATATGTGTGTCCCTGCTCCTTCTTTAAATGCTTTTCTTGAATAAGTGATTAAATGCCTCTAAACCTCAGACTGAAAATTAGGAGGGCTGTCCGGAAAAACTCCAGCCATAAATGAATCTATTTTTCATATGACATGGCTGGATACTTTCTAGACAGCCCTCATATGCTAAGGGGGTGTGGAGGGAGGGATAATATTTATATTACAAGGTGGATACAGGGGTTAAGCAGGTCATGCAAGGAAAACACTTACTAGGGTTCCTGGCCCTGATTCACGCCACCTCTATCCCTGGAAATCAAGAAATTGCATATTTATCAGCATCTTCACCTGCCCAAGGAAAGACCCTGGCACCAGCCACCTGCACCTTGGGAAGACGGCCTTTGAACTCCCTCTCTGCAGGATTTTAATACTTTAAGTTGGACTCTGAGGTCATTAGGACTTTTCTCACCAAAATGAATTCAGGCGTGAGGGAGCAGGTGCAAGTAGAGTTGAAAATCATTCAAGTTCACAGTGTGTGGCTGGTTAATGTGTGTCACCAACAGAGGCTGGTAGCCCTTTCCCTAGGGATCTGGAGGGCAGGGGAATATTCTGGCCACCAAGTGGCTACAGTGTTATTAGGAAAGGAGCCTGGAATATTTAGACATGAATGCATTTTCATGGAGAACAGGCAGGTCATAGAACTTAAGATTATTAGCACTGGAAGAGAATCAGTCTCAGGAGGGACAAGGTAGGGATGTAACCTGAGGTCCTGGGGCCCAGAGGTAAAATCCAGTGTGCTCAAAGCCAGGGAGATGGAATGTCAGACCCTGCACTGGGATCCAGGACTCCTAGCCCAGGAACTGGGACCCCAAACCTGCAATTCATCCTCAATGGTTAAAGACCCCCACCTTCTTGTTGGAGTGGTTTAAATTCTTGAGCCTGTGAGTAACGTGCTGGGCTCTTCTTCTGTTGGGACTTCCTAATGCTCAGGGATCGTGCCCTCCAATGGTGGTCTGGAACACACGTACAAGTTGAGTGATTTTGTTTCATAAAGAATGCTGAGAGGTCTCTCTAAGCTCCTAACCCTGCTGAACTCCAGGAGGCTACTTGGGCTCGACACTGGCCAAGCACACGTCACTCCCTCCGTTGGCACGTTGTTCAGGATGCCCTGCCTTTTGCACAAAAGCAAAAGGCAGCGGAAATGCGGATGCCTGGGGAGCTTTCTTTCACATAATCAAAGCAAGCTGGTGCCAACAACCTGAATTTAATCACCGTTCTGACAGCTGGGTGACAATTAGTCCTTCGTTAACTCCTCCTTCCTGTGCCCCAGCTTCAGACTGTCATTTCTTTCCCCTCTCCCTCTTGTACTAATTAGAAACATGCTGTAGGGTGAGAGGTGGCCAGCGTGGAGCTGGCACAGTGTCACCAAAACCCCTTTGGTAGCAGGGAGAGTGTCCCCCTTGGAAGAGGCTAATCCTTCCTAGCACAGGAGTATCTGCTTCTGGGACAGAACAGCTGGGTGGGATGCTGGCCCCATGGGCTGACCCTCCCTGCTGCCCACATGCTCTGTGGCTTGAGCAAGCCACTGGGTATGGCTGTGCATGCCTCCCCATCTGGGAGTCCGGGATTTTCCCAGCTTTTCTGTTGCCCAGTGTGTATGAGCACATAAAATAAAAGCAAACGTGCTTAGAATAGTAAATAGTGAGAGGGAGGCGTGATGCCTTTGTCAGCTCAGCTGCCATAGCAAAATACCACAGATCAAGTGGCTTAAACAATAGACATTTATTTTTCACAGTCTGGAGGCTGAGAAGTCCAAGATCAAGGTGTCGGCCGCATGCCCCCTGTGTCCTCATGGCTTTTTCTCTGTGCAGGCATGCCGGAGAGAGTAAGAGATTTCTCCTGCTCTCTCCCTTAATAGCTGCCAAATGTGTTGGATTAGGACCCCACCTTTATGACCTCATTTCACATTAATTAACTATAAAACGCCCTACTTCCAAATACAATCACATACTGGAGGTTAGGGCTTCAAAAATGTGAAATTGCGGGGAACACAGTTCAGTGTGCAGCATCTGAAATGTGCTTTCCTTCAAATAAAACTGTGGACTGTACTTGCAGACCCAGACCTAGAAGAGGATGTAAACTTAAGTAATATATTTAAGGGTGGGGGGTAAGAGTTTACGTACCATTCTCTTCTAAAAATTGTCACCTTTACTCCACAACCTGTCCCTAACAGTGATGGGTTCAGCTTCAACCCCAGGGACAGTCTTGACAGCAGTGAAGAGAGAGTGAGAGAGATTGATTGATTCTAATATCCAAGGTCAAGGGCAAGAGGCCCATGGTACGTCCTTCATGGATCCCTCCATCGTGGCATTGAGCTTTCTATTCTTTGTCCTAGATACCAGGTTGCGAGATGTTTGTTTTAATCATTAAAAAGAAGAAGATGATGAAAAACTTAAACAGTTTTGGAATTGATGGTGGGGGGGGGGTTAAGCACCCAAGGGGAGCTGTGGAGGTAAAGTGACATTTCCTAGTCACTGGCCCGTTAGATCTCAAAGTGGGGATGTAACAAAAACTTCCTAATTCCCAGTAGGAATTTTAGATTGGTAATTAAGCTCCTCCATAATTTCTTTCTCCTATTTAAAGATGATTATGGCCCCAAATCTCATTCCATTAACTGGATAACTCCAGATGTAAACTACTTGTAGAAGCACAAACAATAATAATAATTTAGCTTAAATACATCCTTCTCTTCTCCACGTGCTTTCGATCCATCTGTGCTGCATTTCTTACCCAAACCAGCATGCTGTGGTTTTTTTTTTTTGTTGTTCGTTTGTCTGTTCTTTCCTGAAATTATCGCTTGCTTTCTGAAAAACCAGAGATAGGCAAGATGTTCTCTGATTGTGTCATTGTAGTTGAGACTTTCCCCAAATGCCAGAGGAAGCAAGATGTGTGAGATAAGAGATACCACATGAGAGGTAAATCACCAGGCCCTCTGTAATTTGAGGTACAGATTATGTTGTTTCACTGCAGACTAACCATGTGGTCTTTGAAGATCCCTTCCTAATTCTAGCCATTAAGGTTCCTCTCTTTAAAATGGGGACCCAACTAGGGCACAGTAGTAAGTGGGAGATCTATGGGCTGAACATGGCTCTTGAAATTGCTTTGTTTGAGGTTCACAATATTTTGAAAAATTGGGGAGTATTTGATAAGTTCTAGAGGCCTTGCTCCCTGCTTCATTGAGGCTCTCAGCACCGGTCCAGTTTGTTCATGTATGTCATCTCCGTGCCCTGGGAATGAGGGACCTCTAGAAAGGCGACCCTCAGACTTCTTTCAGCTCCGATTCCGTGATGTGATGAGTTGTCTTTCCGTCACCATTAAAGCTGCCACCTGAAAGGCTAAGATGGGGTCTGAGCTAACTTCATCTTGGTGGAAGCCCTGACTCTGCCCCTCATGGGGACCTGGCAGATTTTACTTCTGTTTTGTGTCCTGACTCCATATGACATCAGTTTCTCAGGGAAAGTGTCCAAAGCAACGTGGAAAAATTGGGGCAGCCAATGTTTGCTTGAGGACCCCTTTGGGCAGAGCTATTCAAAGTAATAGTAGTAGTAGTGGTAATAATTGTTATTAATTATGAATAACAACAACAATTATCTGTATTAAGACATGGGTAGTTTCTTTAACATTTATCGAGTCAGTCACCACAGGCGCAGCAGGCGTCCTCGTGGGCTCTTCCCTAATGACCTGGCATAACATCCAGACACGCTCCCATGATGTGTAAGGGGGGTAACATGATCATTTGCAATGTGCCAAACCTTTTGAAAGAACACAAAAATACAATGTGAACTGAAAGTCACAGTTCTGCTTGTTCTGTAAGAGTGTGAAAATCACACTTTCCCCCTCTACATGAAAATGAAAAGCAGCAGTACAAGAAGCAGGAGTTTATGGAACAACTAAGTCTCTGTTGCCACCTCTGAATGACAGTCCCCTCCACCCCATGCCACCTCTCTGACATACCCCTGCTGGTTGCTTGACTGGGCATATTACTCCTTGATCCTTTTAATTTCACTACAAAACTACAAATGAATTGTGTAATATTTGTTACACAGAGAAGGGTATGGGGATTCAGAGAGGTTAAGTGACTTGCACGGGTCATAGAGCTGGATGTGAGTCCTTGACATTGGAACCCAAAGCGCCTCCTATTTTGCCACCACTGCCATGAGGGGCTTTAGCTTCTTGGTGTTTTAGAATTACAGATGATCTGTGATCTACGAAGGCGTAGTGGTAAGACCATGGCTTCGTGCCGCCCTTTCCACATTGATAAGGAGGATTCGGTATGAACCTGGACCTATTCTTCATAGTCAGCAACCTTAGACCATGACTGTTATGTCTGTCTGTCTGTCCGTTCATCCATCTGTCCATCCATCCATCCATACATCCATCCAGTACTCACAAAATAGCCAGCACTGTGAGAGCAGTAATTGCATCTATTTTTCCCATAGGTATCTCTAATGTTCAGAAAAATTCTTCACTCTTGGTAGACAATCAATCAATATTTGTTGAATAAATGTAGGTATCTGTGCAGAACCAATGAAAGATGTAGTAACTGGGAAAAAATTGTTCGTGTCTAAAAAGAACAGTGTTCCAGTTTTGAGATTTTCGCTTTGTGAGACAGTGTGCTACTGCGAGTCACTGCAATCGCCTGTGAGCAGGGAAAAAGGGCTTAGTCAGCCCCGTCAATCACGCCAAATACCTTTTGGACCCGGTTTCCAAGGCTCCCTGAACGAACGGTGTGCTCCTGTAATGGACGCTGTCCCCTGGCCTCTCGTGACCACAAGGGGGCAGTGCCTGTTCACTCAAACCGGAAGTTGGATTTATTCTGAATAAAACCATCTGCCGGTCTTTGTGTGGTTTTATTGCTCGGAGATGTCTTCATGGTGCTTGCACGTGTGGGACCAGATTGCTTTTTAACTGCCTGCACTTTAAACACATGATGATGGTGGATTTGTTTAGTAATTAAATAGTGAGGGTAAGAAGTGGGTTTGGTACTTTTGTAGGCCTGACACCGCCAGAACACCATGCGGTAGGAAGGTAAATGATATGCCTTTTCCATTTTCTAACTCATCCTTTAGGTCTTACTGGGGTGAAATCCATCAGTATATGGAAGGCTGGCTCGGACTTTATTCTATGGCTAGCACATAAGCAGCACACAATTTCAGGAGTTATGATTTCCATTACTTTGAAACTGAAAACAAAAGGCTAGCATCTCAGGGGTATGAGAGAACTTCGTGTCTGTCAGACTTCCTGTTCTGCAGTAGCTCTTCTAGCAACAGATCTCAGAATGCTTAGTGGGGGTTCCTGTGCTCTCTGACAGCACTCATGTCTGGACTTTTGAGGCATAATGGACAAGAAGCCTCTGCCCTTGCTGGTGAAGGGTTGGTTGTTCATTTAGGAATTTACATTTAGTCACCTCGGAATGACTTCCACTTGTTCTGAAAAGATAAAAGAATAATTTCACTTGCATGACCAAGGTGTTTGGGGAATTTACTTGCACAGGCAGAATTTTGAAGTGATGCTAAGTGTCAGCCTTAGGATGAGGTCATTAGGCCGCATGGACCAAGACCTCACCTACAGTTGCTGGTACATAGGATACATGACTGTCTATAGTTTGTTGAGCCTGTTTAGTCTGCCATCTTTCCATGCAAATCTCTGCGTGTCTCTGAGTTTTTTTTTACTTTCCTGCAAAGGTTTTTCTTTTAATTCCTGTCTTTTTTTCTGGAATCCTGGAAAGCTAATCGTGTTGGAGTCAGTCAGGGCTGCTATATTGCACAGTTCCAGGGACAGTGTTCCTATTGCCTTCCATGTAAGTGCCATCCCTTGAAGTACAGCTCCAGCTGGACATAACTGGGCTCCAGTGATGATCCAAAGATGAGCCCTTGGTTCAGACATCTTGTAAGACCTAACCATGACTTTCAAATTGGGGATTAAAAACAGTTTCTTTTAACACATTTTCCAGATCATTCTGATGCAGGTGATCAGGGATATTGTCTTTCCTAGAATATCCCTTTCAAAAAGAGTGGGGGATAAAAGTAGTGGACTGGACAGTACACCAGCAATTATTTAGTACCAATTCTCCCTCAGGTACCGAGCTAGGCATGTGTGGTCCTGCTAATTTAACTTGATTTAACTCTGTTCACCTTCAGGAGAAGAACCAGAACCCCACTGATTAGGAAATAACTCTTCTATAATCCAGTGGTCTAAAAGCTCAGAAATGCCTATAGTAACCAGGTACCCAACCTGTAGTTGAACATCTGGGAATGCTATCAGTCTCTAGAGAATATACGAGGGCTGGAAAAAAATCCAGCCATAAATGCCTCTATTTTATTTATTGACTGGAGTTTTTAAATAAGGCCAGATAGATACATATTTTCATGTGGAAATTTTTGGTTTTTAAAAAACGTTGGCTACAAGTTCAAGTTTATAAAAAGTACCATGTGGGGTAAATAAAACTCCTCTGTGGGCCAGACCCAGATAGCAGGTTGCCAGGCTGCAATCCTGGCCTAATGCTTGGTGACCCCTGTGGGTTCTGAGTTGGAAGAGATGTTTGATTACGGGGGGTTCGTGGAAAGGATGCAAACTATGTGGTCAGGGCACATGGGTTTAGTCTTGGTTCTGCAATATATTAGTTAAGAGACCTGAGGAGTTCACCTCCGCTCTCGGAGTACCAGTATTTTATCTGAAAGAAGAAATGGGAGTAATAGTACCTTCTTCACAGGATTTTGACAAGAGGAAAGTAGAGTACTGTGTCGGCATTTCCGAAACTTTAATAATTCGCAAACAGCCTTCACAATTTCTGCCACATCCAAACATCACTTCTACTATATTTGCCTAATATTTTTCTTGCAACTCACTTTTTTTCAAATCTAAAATATCTACATTGCTGTCAGTCAAAGCAGTAATATCTGTAGAAACACGAGTTCAAATCACATGGTTTTCTTACGATAAATGAAGTACGAGACGATTTCAAAATAGTTTGGCTGTATGCCTCAATCTTCAAGGCTTTTATAGACTAACACATTTACAAACTAAAATATAACAATAAAATAGCAGATGAGTGAGTATAATAGATGTATCAATAACCTTACAATAAACATTGACCATTACTTTTAATGAGGTAAAAATAGATTTTATATTTATGAAGTAGCTATTTAAACTAGGCGCTCATGGTTTTATTTATTTATTTTCTTATCTTCAACCTGGGGCTTGCAATTTCTCTTCTACTGTTAATGAAAAGCAACGTAGGTCTGTCAGATCCAATAACCCAGGATGTATTTAATTTTGTGGCTTTCATTCAACATCGATTTGTACATTAATAAACTTTTCAATGTTTCAGCATCTCATTGTAGTGTTAAGTCAATAAATAGCAATATCATAAAATGGATTTTTGTATTGTATGGTCAGTGGGTCTTTAAGATTCCAAGGCTGAAGTTTGATAATGAGGGGAGATAATTAACTACATTTCAATTCCTAAGCCTGACTCTGGTGGTATTTATTCAACAAAACTCTACTGAGCATATGTAATGGTACATAAGATACAGCAGAGAACAAAGCAAAGTATTAGTCCCTATGATGCCTCTGTCTGGTAGAGGAAAACAGGAAACTGAATATAATATGTTTATGCTATCAGGTGGTGATAAATGCTATGAAAAAGCACAGCAAGGTGGGAAGAATGTGATAGTAGGGATTGGCTACTCTTTCAGAGGTGTTAATCTGGGATGACCCAGTTTACGTTGCTATTTTATTAGCATCGGAATAAGGTGAGTGAGTAAACCACGATGTTACCTAAGAGAAGTGTGATCCAGTGAAAGAGAGAGGTGTGTAAAAGCCACGAGGAGGGTTTGGCACGTCTGTGGGAGAAGCCAGAACAGCTGGAAAAGACAGAGCATGGAGAGGGCTCAGATAATGGGGTCAGATCATACAGGCATTTTTTTTTAAACTGTGAGTGAGTGGGAAGCCTTTGGGGGATCTGAGCACAGGAGTGACAGGATCTGATCTGATGTTGAACCATCTGTCTAGTTATTGTCTGGAAAACCGTGCAGGGGGATCAGAGTGGAAAAGGGAGACTGTTATGGGCCAGTGATCGATGATAGTGGCTTGGACTAAAGTGGTGGCATGGCAATGGGAGTGAGAGCACGTGGTCAGACTCTGGACATGTTTTTAACAGTAGGGCAGGTGGTATTTTCTGATGAATGTAGGATAAGAGGGAAAGTTGAGTCGATGATAACTCACAAGTTTTGGGGAATGGAAAGAGCATCACAGATAATAAACTTGCATTTACTGAAATTGTCCCCTGTGCTAAGGCTCCCAGGGCTGTCCCCTTCGGGCACCCTGGCACAGCCTACTTCCCCAGGCGGCCAAGCCTAGTTATAATTCCCGCCTCCTTATTCAGATGCGTGTGCTTTCAGCTGGTGACTGACTTCTCTTCCAAAGGCAGAATCAATTACAGAGCTCAGCATAAGCAGGGGATAATGTTTGCTTTTGACCACTGTTCTTCTCTACTTGGTCTTCAGCTGTAATGATGTGCAGCCTGTGCCTGCAAACAGGAACCTTTCCCCAAAAGGTTGACTATCAAGCAAAATAATTCCACTCACATGGCATCATTTCTCTTTCTTGCCCACATTTTATCCCATGAACCTAATCTTTCACTGTTTTCTGGCACAATTCCTGGACTTGAGACAGGGCTCCCTCCTCTTTTTCTTCCCCTAAATACTATGTTCTTTCACGTTTTAAATATTAACAAGCCCACTAATATGTTCCCATCATCTCCAAATTACTTGTGTTATCCCTTCACAGTTTGGGAAACTGAAGTTTAGAAACTTGAACTGAATTAAGGGAGCTCACACATCTCAAAAATGGTGGTGCTGAGGTTTGACTCTGGGGGCACATGACCCCCGGGGCCCGCTCTGAAACGCTTCCCTGTTCTGCATTTGCTCTGTCACATGAGCAGTAATCACTTCTCTCCATTAGCTTCCGTTAGCTTCCCAGTAGCTTCTATTGAGATGCAACTTTAAAGAAAAATGTGTTATTTTTGGAGTGGGTGGCCTGCCTCCACTTTCCAGCCTTCCTTGAATGTCTCAGCATTTTTATGAGGCTCAATTTTCCCCCCTGAAATACTGATATTCAAATATACCACTAAGCTACCTAAAATATCACCTCCTTTGTGAAGCCTTCCATGACTAGCCCCATTAGAAGTGCTCTCTCCTTCCTTTTTCCTCTGATGGTGCTTAGCCATTCTATGATAGTATTAATACTTAGCAGAGTCTGCCTCTAATACTAGCACTCTAGTACTCTAGTACTACTCGTTTGTTGTTAGTATCTGTACTCCTATTAGATGTGAGCTCCTCGAAGGCTGGGGCCATCTCTATTCTTTGCAGCCCAGCCTTGGAAGTTATTCTATTACATTCTTTAAGCATAAGACTAAGTGCTTCCCAGTGCCTAGTGTAAGCATTAAATATATCTTGAATGAATGAAGGGGAAAAACAGAATTGCTTATGTTTCACATTTCCTTCTTTAAAAAAAAAAAGAGAGGGATGGTCAGCTTCTCTGCAGTCTCATGAATTTCCCCTCATAGAGACAGTTATATTTTTGTCAAATGAGTTTCTCCAGGATGTACGTAAGGCTTGCCGAGGCTCAGCTTTCTCTTTCGTGCAGCAAAGGCCAAGTCAGCAGGGGGACTCCCACCACCTGCCCTAGCCTACTCCAAAGTTCATGCAATTTTTATTTGCCGCCTTTTGGCCAGCCAATCTAGTATTGAGTTTACATAAAAATTCAACCCTCTGGCATCTGATAAATAAAATAATTCCTTGCCCAGAATATACGTTTGGCAGGGGAAGGACCCAAAAGACATCCAGCTGTCCATGCACTCCTATTTTCTTGGTGGGGAACTGTTCCATTTCTGTGCACATCAGCAAGTAGCCATGTGCCATTTGCCCACCTGGCGAGGCTTTGCAATGAGACGTGGTGAGGGAGAATGACAAGACTGGAAATTACTTTCCAACCTCTCTGATTGTTGCTGCCTCTGCAAAATGGGAATCAAAATCACTCCAATAAATAATTACTGGGTTGTTTCTAGAGTCAACTGGGAGAGGGTCCATGGAAGTGTTCTCTAGTCACATGATGCTTTTGTTCATTATTCATAGAGGACTCCTGGAATAATCTCTCTTTGCAAGACAGTCATTGGTAGAGTACAGTGGGTAAGAGGGACACAAGTAAGAATATGGTGGACACAGCACCTGTAAAGCACTTGGCACAGTCCCCAGTTCATGGCCAATGATCAGTGCAGTGGAAGTGGTGGCTGCCATGACTGTTTTGAGTGTTGTAAGCTAGTTTCTTGACTTTATCCCCACCATGCCCATGACATCATTTATAGACTTAACAATGATGACTTTTGAGTACTTTGGATAGAGTTTTCTCATTTAGAACAACCATCTTCTTTGTCTTTCTCCTCCTCTTTTTCTTCTCTTTATTTCGCAAATGAGGGAATTTATACTAAGAGGGATTACAAGTTATTTGCTCAAAGCAATAACTTTGAGTTCTGAACCCAGGCAGTCTAATTCCAGAGCCATTACACTTCTTGGTATGAGGTATTGGCCATTGATGACATGTAGCTCTGCCAAAAGAAAATATAGAGTTCTCTAGCTGAAATAATTCATGAATTTTATGTTAATAATCTATCTTTGATCTGTGAGGTGGAGAAGATACATTTATTACCTTCATAAATTAGGAAACGGAGGATTAGAAGCCTAAAATGACCTGATCAAGGAACTGTGCTATTTTCCAGAATTCTAGGATTCTTGGAGCTCCTCTTATTTAAACCTGTCACTTTAAAAAAGAGGTATTTGCAAGGAGAAGTATTATTTATTCAGTGTTCGATATTAATATTGAACTAGCACTAGCATCAGGACTAAAACGTATTCTCTTTTAATCACATTCATGAAGAAACCGACTAGTTAAGAGACAGTATTTATAGTTGCACATTGGATAATAGTAACTGATGTACACAACTTGGAAATGACTAACAGATCTAATCCATCATAACTCCTTAATTGTATGCAAATGTTGTGATAGATAAGTTACTAGAGGAAATCTTTGCTTTAATATTATTTCCCCTGTGAGCAATTTTAGATTGGATTATAGGAAGATATTTAAGGATTTACCAAGATTCTTTATTAACACCTCGAACAAGAAGTACAATGCAAATAGGCTCCTTTGCAAGGGTACTTGAGGAAAAAATAATTTGTAGAGGCAAGCAGGGAAACTGATTCCCTCTTACACTAGAGACACTAGAGCGAGATAGAGTCTCACTGACCTTCCTGGGTCTGACGTTCTTGGGACCGACTGGGCGTGCTAAGCCTTTGTGATCTGACAATAAGATGCCAACATTCTACCTGTAATTATAGTTTCTGGAATTATTTTTTTTCTCCAATTGAGACAGATCAGTCATCAGAACTCATTTTCACTAACACTCTAACAGGTCTTTTCTCATCAAAAATTGTACGCCTTTTGAGATAGTTTCCCCGCCCCCCTTTTTCCCCCTCTGCAATGATACCCTAATAATGATGATGATACTAAAAGAAAAAAAATCAGTGATAATGACATATAAACTCTGTCACTAGATGAAAACAAAGATGCCAAGTTTGACCATCTCGTGATTTGGCAGAAATATTTTTCTCAGTGACTTATGGTCATGGCTCAGAGAGAAGTCTAATGCACATGAAATATGGGCACTGCACCTGAAAATCTCTGTGTATCTCTTGGTGGTACAGAAATATATATACTCAGGATTGTGACAACTGCTAGACAAAGAAGGCATACTAACACTTCTGGGCAGAACTTGTACACACACTTTCGTGGGTGAGTAAGTGGAGCTGTCCATGGTTCTGGACAAAACCCAAGAATCCATGCAAAGCCATCTGGAATATTTAGGCCTTCACAATGGGGGCAATCAGACTCCCTCTAAGAGGACTGATTGCTGGTCTTGTTAACGGGGAGGAGCTAGTGATCAATGTGTTTAATCACAGCCTGACAAGAGCTTCTAGTAAATAAGGACTGAGAAAGGAAAAACATTTTAGAAATAAATCAGGGTTCTATAGTGTTTGAAAGTTTTGTGTTTTGCTTCTTCCTCAATCTTCCAAGCCAGGCAGCCTTTTTTCTATCCAATGTCTGCTGTTTTTAATCTTTTTCAATTTATAGTAAAATTATATGGATAAGGAATAGTAAAATCTCTAGAACACAAGGATGTTTGCTTCGTGGAAATGTGTGAGTGGGAATCTATAACAGTGGGGGTGATTATGGTTAGTGCTTAGTTTGGGGCCAAAATAGTCACTTATACGTGGTTATTTTAATCCAATGAATGAAAGTTCATTTTTAGCAGTCTCTTCTTTGAGGCTGATTGAGAAATATTCCAGGCACAATGCTAAATTGCTTTTAACAGCAATAATGCACCTCTGCTGTCAGAATATAAAGTAAGGTGTAACAAGTGCCCCATTACTTCATACTCATTCACTGTAAGGCAGAATAAGCTATCTCCTTTACTTAGAGGTACAGTATGTATAATAGAAATGTAAACCAAAAAGAGAGATTATATATTATGGTAAGAAAGGGAAAAGATTAGATGTAGAAGATGGCATTTGAGAGGGTCTTTGACAAGTAGACCATATTTAAATAATTAGGGATGAGTCATGGCTAAACATTATTTTACCCATTTAGTAATCTTTTAACTTTGAAAGAGGAAAGAGGAGCTTAATTTTACAGAGACTATGGTATGAAGTACTCAAGGATTACACCAACAAAAGCCAACTGATGACTTCCTAGTTTTAACAGCTACTACAGGTATTTTATCTTAGCAACTTGTTTCATATATGCTTACAGGCTTTCAAGGGCAGTGCAGTTAGATAGTGTTTTGCTTGCTTGAAGGATAGGCTGCTTAGTACCCATTTTTGTTGATGCAGCAAGCATTATGATAACTTTATTAACCTGCAGGCCTTTGAAGTTGTGACCTCTGACCTGAATGGTAATGAGTTTATCTGATGTATTTTTTCTGGAGACAGGGCTAATGTGAGCAGAATGGGGACTTGAGCACTTTGCAGAAACAGTAAGGGGCTGTTAAAGAAAACAAATGGTTATAGAATGGAGATGAGAGCCCTTTCTTTAGAAGCTGTTAGCTCTGCTTTCATTATATAGATGGAAAACTGATGCCTAGAGTTGTAATTAGAGGCACACAGTCAGCCCATGGCTAAACTTAGAGCTTAGCCAATAGACTCTTGACCTGTTGTTTTTCTCATCCCTGGTAGAAGCAGAGTTCAAAAAGGAGTTCTTCCCAATCTTAAATGTTCACCTAGAGCAAATCCGGACAAGATTGGCCTACAGGGAAATCTCACATTCAGGGACAAAATTGATATTTATGTGGTGATGATGGTGATAACTTGAACCAAGCAAATAGAAAAATAGGATCTGACTCAGTGAAAGAGGTTACGGATTGAAAGACATGGAAAAGTTCACTGTTCTAATTGCTTAGTTGAGTGAGGCACTAGGCAGTCTATTTCAATTATTTATTCTGATGTTATCTCATGTTGAAATATATTACTAGGAATATATGTGTGTTTATTAGTTTGTACTAACTGAGAGAGAAAGTGTCCTATTACCCCCTTGTCATTTATGGTCTGTCCTCTGACTATCAATACCTGTATTCTTTATCCTTTCCAAAGCTGGGATTGCTAATGTTCAAGAACGTTTGGATATAGGGAGAAATGTTGACATTAGGGATGATTCATTGAGTAAATTGACATAAATTTATTGTGACTGCAGGTCAGTGTGCTGACATCAATTCTCTCAAATAAAATTGCTTTATCAAAGCAAAATTCTGAAGTAAAATTCCCAATCCATTTTCTTTCCCTCAATGAAATCATTCCTGGACCTTCTGATACAGACTGTTGAATATTTCTGCAAGTAATTATTCCTCCAGGAAATTCTGCTTTCGAAAGCTTCATGAGTTGTGAAAAGCAAAATGCCAGTGGAGAATGTCCGATTTTCTAGCTACAAATAAGACATACATAGTTCCTTCATGAGACTGTACTGTGAGCTGAGGCATGCACAGTTTGACTTTAATAGCACTTGAATATGTTTGTATAATATTTTATGTCAGTGGCTCCCAAGCTTCAACCTCACATCAGAATAACCAAGAGGGCTTGTGAAATGCATATGGCAGCCATCAGCCCCAGAGTTTTTGACTCCGGACGTCTGGGGTGGGGTGTGAGAACTTGCATTTCTAGCAAATTTCCAGGTTGTACAAATGTTGCTGACCCAAAGGCCACCCTTATATATTTTAAAAATTCCTTTTATGTTAGCAACAGGTTCATTTGTCAGATAAGTTTCAGAAAATAGGAAAAGCTAGCATCATTTCTTGTATGTTATGCATGGAGTTAGAGAAGAAGATGCTGAAGTTTATTTGCTGAAGTTCATATGATAAGTCAGTGTTGAAGTGAATACTAGAATACATTTTTCTAATTTTTCTTTAATGTTGGCTTTAATATGCAAAATAAGAATGAATAAGATCCATGTGATAAGGTCAATGTGTTGTCTATGAGAAGATTTTTATTGTCAGGTAAAGAGAATATAAATTAAAGACAAACTCTTTTGTCTGACATTCAAAATTTTCAAGACCTTTTCCCATTCTAACTGGGATAAGTCCCACTTAGTCATGGTGTAGCATTCTTTTTATAGTGTTGGGCTAAATTTGCTAATACTTCGTAAAGGATTGTTACGTTTATGAAGGATATTGGTTTCTAGTTGGCTTTTCTTGGACTGTTAGGTCTTTTAAAAGAATGAATATTGTATTTATTTATTAATAAATTAATGTAAATAAAATAGGCAGAAAGTATGATTTGCATCATTTTGAACAGTATAGACCCTGATTGTTGTGGAGTTCACAGTGGGAGGTGATTAATGTCATTTACCTGTTTTTGGTATTAGGCTAATGCAGATCTTATCAACAAATAGAGTTGTTCCCTTCCCTAATCTTCAGTTTTTGGGAAATATTCTATAGAACTGACATTATATGGTCTCTTAATATTTAGTAGATTTTATCAGAGAAACCATCTGGGTCTTGGGATCTTTTTTTCTGGAGATCTTTTTAACAATGAATTTAATTTATTTAATGGTGACAGAACTATTCATCTATATGGTAGTTTGTATGTTGGTTTTGAGGAATGGGTACATTTTCTTCAAGTTGTTAAATATATATGCATAGTAATGTAATATTCCCTTATTTTAATGTCTGCAGAATCTATACTGGAATCTCATTTTTCATTTCTGCTTCTTTCTCTCTCTCTCTCTTTTTTTTTCCTCAGAGACTTATCAATTTTAAAATTATTTTCAGAGAACTAACTTCTGTATCATTGATTTTTTTCTATTCAGTTCATGTTTTCTCTTTTATTGACTTCTCTAACCTTAATTTTTTCCTTCCTCATGCACTTATTTTCTAGTATCTTAATATGAAAGTTTGGATTATTGGCTTGAGACTATTTTCATTTCTAATGTAAGTACTTAATGCTATACATTTAACTTTTAGCACTGCTTTATTTGAATTCCACAGATTTTGTAATAATATATTCTTACTTCTGTTTAGTTTACAGTATCTTCTAATTTCCTTGAAGACATCCTGTGTGATTCATAGATTATTTAGAAGTATGCTGTCGAATTTTCAAGTGTTTGAAGATTTTATTACAATCCTTCTGTAATTTAAGTTTACTTTCTTTATGGTTACAGAAAATGTTTCGTATGATTTCAGTCCTTTAAAATTTGCTGTAGTTTGTTTTGTAACCCAATGTTAGGTCTGTCTTCTTGAATGTTCTGTTTTTGGGTCAAGTGTTCTAAAGTTGTAAATTAGATCCAGTTTGTTGATGGTGTAGTCCAGTTCTTCTATATCCTAACTGATTAATTATCTATTAGTTCTGTCTATTACTGAAAGAGGAGTGTTGATGTCTGCAACTATACTTGTGGATTTGTCTTTCTTTTCAATTTGGTCTTGTTTCACTTCATTTTTTTTCAATTTCTATTAGTAGGGTATGCACACAATTAGGATTGCTATTTCTTCTTAATGATTTGATCTTGCTATCATTATGTAATGCCTCCTTTTCTCTTTTGATTTTCTTTGTTCTCATGTCTAATTGTCTTATTAATATAGCTACTGTAGCCTGCTTTTGGTTAGTGTTTATATTGGAGTATCTCTTTTCATTCTTTTGATTTTTAATTTACATATGTCATTATATTTTAAAGAAGTTTCTTATAGATATAATTGTTTTGTTTAATATACATTCTGGCAATCTTGGACTTTTTTTTCTTTTTTGGTTGGTTCCCTGGCTAGGAATCGAACCCAGGCCGTGTCCGTGAGAGCACAGAAGCCTAGCCACTACACCACCAGGGAACCCCTGGTTTTTAATTGTTGTGACATGTTTTGATTTAGGTCTATCATTTTATTATTTGTCTTTTGTTCTCTCTGTTTTTGGTTTTTCTGCTCCCTCTTCTCAGTTTTCTTGTGTGTTATTTGAATATTTAAAAATATTCTTCTTTATCCACTGTGTTTTCTAGTTTTATGTCATTCTGTAATACTGGTAATTGTTTTTCTTGGGATCACAATATAAATGCTTAACTTTTCTGTAAAATCAGTATTTTGCCACTTCAAGTAAAATGTTCAAACATTTCTACCCATAAAGAGTTGTTTTCTTTACCATCTTAGCTTACTGTTTTTAATGTACATTCATTATAAACTTCCTTAGACAGTGTTGTAATTTTAACTTTCAATAGTTAAACATATTTTTATTTTTATTTATTTGGCTTTGATTTTTTTTTTTATTGTTAGACTTATTGGGGTGACATTGATTAGAAAGAACTACATAGGTTCCAGGTATACAATTGTACAGTGCATTGTCTATGTGTTGCAAAACATATTTTTAAAAATCTATTTGAAGAGTAGTATTATATATTTACCCTTTTGATTGTTCTTTATTCCTGATAGTCCAGGTTTACTTTTTGTATTATTTCCTTTCTGTCTGAAGATCTTCCTTTAACAATTATTTTAGAGAAACATTTAAAAAATTTTTTCTTTCATCTGAGAATGTCTCCGCTTTCATTCATGAATGGTATTTTCTCTGGATATAGAATTCTGGTTTTGCAATTGCTTTTTATATTTTAGTTTGTGTTTAGCTTCCAGTAGTTTGGTTGTGATATGATGTCAAACAATTAATTTTGTGAACTCATCCTAGAAAAACCACTACATACCTCATGGCTGAATATCACTACAGTCACCTTCAAAGTACTCCATTTGGGAAGCTATGCACTGAGGCCTGAGCCTAGTCCACCCTTCAAAGCAATGTTGGAACTCTTTTTCTGAAATGGCTATCAGAGCTGTCGTTGTCCACAAAACCTGACAATTAAGTTCATGAACTTGCCACTGTGCACTTACATTGGCAGTACTGTGCAAACAACTCGGTGGGGTGTTGTAAGTTTGATGACAGCCTGATGGCCATTCCAGAAAAAGAGTTCCAGAATTGCTCTGAAAGGTGTACCAGGTGCTGGCATCAATGCACAGCTTCTCAAGGGCTGTCATTAGAAGGTGACCGTAGTGATATTCAGCCATGAGGTATGTGGGACTTTTTCTAGGATGAGTTCATGAAATTGTCTGACTTTGTATGTCTTGGCATGAATTTCTTTACATTTATCCAGTTTTGTGTTTTTGAGATTATTGAATTTCTAGTTTTGTATTTTTATTCAAATTTAGAAAGTTTTCAGTCATTACTTCTTCAATTTTTCCCTGACATTTTACTTTTTTCCTTTATTCCTGTTCTTTGTTGATATGGATTTTAGACTCTTTTGAATTCTTCCACAGGTAACTGAGTATCTATTAATCTTTTCCAATTTTTCCCATTGCATAATTTCTGTTGTGCTATCTTCATATTTTGTTGACTGCTTCCTCTGTCTTCTCCATTCTTCTAGTTGCCCATGTAGAGAGTGTATTTATACTTGTATTTTTTCAGTTCTAACATTTCTACTTAGTTCTTGTTTACATCTTCCATTTCTTCACTGAGAATATTAAACTTTACAGTAATTTCATGAGCATTTACAGTTACGTGGTACTACGTTAAAGTCTCCGTCAGGTAATGTTAGTATCTGTGTCACGTGGGCATGTGCATCTCTCAATCGTCGTCTTTAATGGGAAGTGAGATTTTCCTGACTCTGTAAGTGCCATGAACTTTTGGATTGCATCCTAAACTTGAAGATTTTTATGTGATGAGTCTAGTCCTTAGTCCTACAGAGCATTTCAGCATCTTTGTTTCTTTAGGCTGGCTGAGGTTGTGAGCAGCTCTACACAGGTTGTGGTCTCAGTGTCAGTCCTGTTATCAAAGCCTTTTCTGCGTTGTATGGATCCTTCGTGTGTGCCACTTGGTGGGGGACTTGGACAGTGGTCTCTCCCACCGTTTAGTCATTAAAGTCTATGTATGATGTTTAGGGTCAGATCCACACGTGTGCCGCATGGGGTCGAGCCCAGCAGTTCATAAACAACTTGGTGAGGTCTCTTTCTGAGCTCTTCCCTCTCTGCTGTCTCCCTGGTGTTGTCTGTTTCCCAGGGAGTTGTCCTTCAATCATCTGTCTAGAAAACTGAGACTGTAGTTATCCCACTCTGCCTTATATTTCCTGCAAAAGTGGCAGAGTCTGGGGCCAAACAGTAGGAAAACAGAAGGCAAAAAAACCCAATCATCTTAGGATCACAGCTCCATTCATCAGAGATTTTTCTCGGTCGGAGTTTTGGATCCTGCAGCTCCTGATGTGCTACTGTTGCCAATGGCCATGAGATTGCTTGTGGGGTGGGGGTGGGGTGGGACACAGAGAATGCAGAATGGGGGAACAAAAAGAGAGAAACACCAGTGGAGTCTTACTCTCCCCTCCTACTCCTGGAGCCATACCTATAGGTGTTCTCCTGGGTCTGTCTGTGTCCATGTTCGTGCCCACCTCCCAGGTTTGCGTTGTGTTGAAATTAGATGTTGGAGATACTGTGGGAGCAGCATGAAGGTAGTCATTTCACTACCAGTTGGCGGTACTTGACATTCTGGTTTTCTTCCTTGCTCTACCTGTTGCTATTCACTTCATAGTGTCTCTGATGCTGCTACATGAAGCAAAGAGTAGAACAATGATCAGCAAGGGTCTAGGGGAGGGGAAATGGAGAGTTATTCAACTGGTATGAAGTTTCCATTATGTATGATGAGTAAGTGTTAGAGATGGGCTGTACAAAATAGCACCTGTAGTTAACGGTACTACATTGTGCACAATTTAGAAGAGTGGATGTCTTGTTAAGTGTTCTTACTGTAAAAAAAAAAAAAGGTGATGTAAGGACAGTTTTGGAGATGATGTATATGTCTATTACCCCAAAGATTTCATAGGTGTATGTATATATCCAAACTCATTACATTGTGTATATAAAATTAGTCTAGATTTTTGTATGTAAAATATCTCAGATCTGTTAAAGAACAGCTGTTTCATGCCTTGTGTCCAGGTTTCTGGCTGCATTTAGAGGACGTGATAGAGTGGTGTGTAATTTTACTCAGAACCAGAACTTCCCAACAGATGTATGATCTTCTTTGTTGTTGAATAAATGTTAAGATAGATTTTAAACCTCATAGCCACTTACGTATGAGTCCGTTCTATCACTGATTGAGAGTGTTATGGAGGTAGGATACAGAGTCTTAGCTAGCATCATATGACCCACAGTTCTTAGGAGAATGCTCTGTACAACATTCACAGTTACTCAGAAATTATTTGTGGAATCATTGCTCACATAAAATCCATTAACTCCACTTCTGGATCATTCCCATTAAACCAGTCTTGGGGAAATCTAGATGTTCTGAATATTATTATAAATGAAATACCATAAGAATTCATCTCTTTATCATAAAATCAAGGAAAAGTCCTGCCCCTAATTCAGATCCTGTTCTGAGACAGAGAGAAGGAGGGAGGGAGGGAGGGAGAGAGGAGGAGAGAAAGAGAGAAAGAGAAACACCTGTTGAAAAGGTGCTTAATGACACTAAAAATAATGTTTAAAATAAAAAGAAACTGCTAAAATGCCTACATTGGACCCTTTTGTCATAGAGTTGTATTAAATGTTTTCACCCCATCATTTTAAATCTTTGCTATTGAATAGGTTTGGTTGGTATATCAATAAATAATGTAATAGACTGAGAAACTTCAGAACTACCTTTATTAATTTGGTAACATTCATTTAACAAATATAAATTCCTACACTAGGCAAAGCTCCTGAGAGATGATGGGATGCAAAAGTGAAGGAAACAGTTGCTTCTCTCCAAGATAGGAGTTGACAGAGATTTTCTGCAAAGGGCTAGATAGTAAATATTTTAGGTTTTTTTAGGCCAGGTGGTCTCTGTCACAGCCATTCAACTCTGCTGTTGTGATGCAGAAGCACATAGACAACATGCATATTAATGGACATGGCTGTCTTCCAATAAAACTTTATTTGGAAAAAAACAGGTGGCAGACTAGATTTAAGTTATGGTTTGCCTATGTCTTCTCTAAAAATTGAATTGTCGTGGCAGAAAAAAACATGCACAATGACAAATTATAAAAAAAAAGTTGCAAAACAGTGATGAAATCATGTAGTGGTAAAAAGCTTCCAAAATTCCCTAGGATGATGGGAAAATGAACTGACCAAAAGCAGAATAAAGCTCATAAGCAGCTCCAGCACATGGAACTGTAGAGACTCCAGTTTACCCAATAAAATGAGTTTCTCCAGTGATGCCGAGCCATTGGATCAGAGGAGCAGAGACAGAAAAGTGTAGAACTGATCCATGATCCTGGGCTTTCTAAGCATGTGTGGAGCTCATCTGAGGTGGGACACATGGGAGAAAGCAAGAAAGGAGTGTGACCCATTTGCTGAGCAGTTTGTCTTTCTCCTGTTGAGGCCTGGATTTTTTTTTCTTGCTTTGGTATCTTGCCTACAATGACAGTGGTTTTTATCCTGTGATTTAAGACAACCCTTAGATAATTTTTTTCCTTTTCCTTTCTTTGTGAATCTCAGGCAAAGCATGACTCTGGTACCATCTAATGGTAATTTTTCCCCTCAACGTTGCTGGGGAATAATTGACAAATAATTGACAAATACGCAATGCGATGATAGCCATGTATACATTGTGGAATGGTTACTGAGATCCAGATAATTAACACATTTATCACTTCATGTAGTTAACTCTGTAGGTGTTTGTGTGTGTGTGTGTGTTCGTTCAGAGTGCTTACGATCTACTTCCAGCAAATTTAAGTATAAAATACTGTGTTATTAACTATACTTACCATGTCATACAAATATATTCTCCCATTCTGGAGGTTGCCTTTTCAATTTATTGTTTCCTTTGCAGTTCGGAGCATTTTTAGTTTGATGTAGTCCTACTTGTTGATTTTAGCTTTTGCTGCCTATACTTGTGGTGTCTGATTCTAAGAAATCATTAAGAACCAGTGTTAAGAACCCTATGTGCTATGGTTTTGGGTCCTACATTTAGGTCTTTGATCCACTTTGAGTTAATTTTTGTGAGTGGTATAAGATAAGGATCCAGTTTCTTTCTCTTGCATGTGGGTATCCACCTTTTACAATACTATTTATTGAAGAGACTATCCTTTCCCCATTGTGTGTCCTTGAAGTCCTTGACCGTGTATGTGTGGATTATGTCTGGGCTCTCTATTCTGATCCACTGGTCTGTATGCCCATTTTTATTCCAGCACTATGTTGTTTTGATTACTATAATATTGTAATATAGATTGAAATTAGCAAGTGTCTTCATTGAAAAACAGATCATCCTCTAGTCATTTTACTGCCATCTGCCTAAAAATTTTCATAACATCTCAACAAATGTATAGTGATTAGGAACGTGTGAGTGATGACATCTAGAGTTGGGAGACAGAAAGCTTGCAAAACAACAATAAGCAGTGGTCCTGGCCAGAAAAATAATATGGTCTTCCACCTACAGAAAACAAAACCTATAGGAAAACTCAACTCCTGAATCAATGATACTACTGTCTTACAGTTTGTTGACCCTGGTTAATTCTTCTCGCTCCTCAATCTCTAATTCTTGTATCAGAGGACCAACTTCTCTGGAATGAATAGATGGAATCCTTCCTGTTCATTACACCTCACCTTGGGGTAGGTCTTGGTTTCCAGATGTCATGGACTGTTTCTACAGGTAACACTATTCTAAGGAAACCATACTTAAGCACAAACTATCAACCTGACTAGCCAGGTATAAAATACGTATACCATTTCCCCCCACATTTTTTCTTCTCTATGCATTTTGGAGACATAAATTCATTTTTGGGTTTCAGAAGATGCATCAGAGTGAAGAGTTGTTTTTTTGGAAACTTCCCAGGAGATGTGTGGGTTTTAAAGTTGGTGGGTCTGGTTTAAAATCTCAGCCTCTGCACCTAGCTACCTGAATCTCAGTTTAGATGTCCAAGTTCAGTGCTTTTATATATATGTAAGTAATTTCACATAAAACAAAATTCAGTGGATTACTGCCAATATTCAAATTTTGTAGCTGTGATTAGCTCTCTTTACAACCAAGGAAACCAAGACATAAAGAAGTTAAATATGCTGTACCATCATGCTCTGTAATAGCAAATAGCATTTTTGCACTCAGAAAATTTTAGTGTCTTATAGTCTTCTGATATACTGTCTGTATGGGAAAGCAAAACTTAAAATTAATTCACAGGTACTCTTAAAAGCATTCATGTACCTAAACTGTTGAGTTGGGTCAAGAAAACTGGAATGGGGTGAGGTTGGCACATTACCTGCCCTATAGGAATATTTACTTGGACCTATGCCCAAATCCCATCTGATTTGGGAAGTTTGCACTCATGTTAATGCATGTGTGTGCACACATGCTGAACAGCAAGCAGCCAGAGGCAATCCCAAGACTGCAGTCTGTGCCACACTTCCAAATGTAGCTACTCTGAGCTGTCTGTCGTTATCTTCTGGGCAGGGTCTCTGAAGAGACATTGTAGCTTGGAGTCTGTGGCCTTGTCTGGTACAAAACTGCTCTCTAATGAAAGGCCCAGAGCCAAAGACCTTATTTCCTTTCTCCAGAGTCCTCACAGATGGAAGTTAGGAGTTGTGTTTCACACTGCAAAAGGGCATGCGACTGGAACTACAGTTTGCTTCCCCACTCAATAAAGCCAATTGAAACCCTAATGCCCCTCACTGGTGACCCTGCCATAGCAGCTGTGGTTTTTTCAACACGGCTGTGTCTCCTCGCTGCTGTATTGAAGCTGCTGCAGCGCTGGACCCTTGCATGCGTGGGCATGATGCTTCATGGAGCCCAGCACTACTGAGGAAGAGAAAAGGGACTGCAGAGGTGCTGGGAGGTGCTGGGAGAGCCTGTGGCTGCCAAAGGAGGTTTGCGGGACGACTCTTTACAGCTCTGGACATTCCTTTTATGTACTCCAGGGGGAGGGCTGCCAGAAATCCACTCAGCTGCCTCTTTCCTTTATAAATGAAGAACCTGTGGCCCAGCAGATGAATAACTTGCCTAATTTTACACAGCAAACGATGAGGGCAGAACCCAAATCACGGCCACAGCCTCAGCTTGCAGTTTTCATTTACTCATCTCTAATTACCACTCTTTGTATGATGAACCAGTGTTGCTTTTAGATCAGAGTTTCTCCAAGTATGACCCCTGAGAAATCTGCATTAGAATCTCTTTGTGTGCCTGGAGGAATGCAGATTCCTGGGTCCCACTCCAGCACGATCACCTCCATGTCCCTGGAATTGGAGAGATTGACATTTTCGGCATGCGCTTGAGGTGGTTCTTACTGAATGTAGTTTATTTTTATTTTGAAATAATTTTAAATGTGCAGAAGAGCTGCAGAGTCAGTGCAGAGAGTCCCATGAACACTTCATCATCCAGCTTTTCTTAATGTTTTCATCTTTCCTAACCATAGAGTACAACTATCAAAATCAAGAAATTAGCACTGGGAAAATACTACTACCTGTAGACTTCATTCACAACTCACCAGTTTTTTCACGAGTTTTGTTGTTGTTCTAGAACCCAATGTAGGGTCTTACGTTGCTTGTAGTTGTTACGTCTGCCAAGTTTTGCAGCTCTGGGTCACAACCCCACGGGCCACACTGCAGTGGCTGAATCCTGGCGCTGATGGCAGTCAAAGGGATAATTCAGGTCCTGGTGTGACTGTCCTTAAATTCAAGTCACAGTGACAGTACAGCTTAGTAAGGCTGCAAAGACTCGATCGATCAGATACAGAACTAGAGGAGACATAAAAAATGATTCAGTCTTTTGTTGTTGTTAAATTTATTGGGGTGACATTGGTTAGCAAAAATTACATGGGCTCCAGGTGTACAGGTCTATCGTGCATCATTTATGTGTTGCATTATGTGTTCGCCACCCAGAGTCAGTTCTTCTTCCATCACCAGGAGGAAGGGGGGAGTCAAAAATCATTCAGTCTTGCTCCCTCATTTTACTCATGGAGGCACTGCATTCCAGAGAAGAAATGTGAGGGATTCTATAGAAAGATTAGAACTGTATCCATATCACTTGGCTCCAAGTTTCCTTGTAATTTCTTTAAATACCTGCCTTTGACCATAATATTTTTTCTTTATTCTCAAAGTAAGGATCATAAACAAATTTTAAAAACTCACCTATGATCTCAGATTTTAAAAAATTAGCCATCGTCTCATATGATTCTCCCAGTTTTCCGTGAGAAGAACATGAAAAGTCTAGTTTTCCCTATTTGGGGGATCAGGAGATAGGTTCAGGGAGGGAAACCAAGGCCCCCAAGGTCCCCAAGGCCCCCCTGGGCATACCCACACCTCTGTAGCTGCCTGCCGAAATCAGTGCTATTCTGCAGTTCACTGCATGCCGCTGGCCCTGAGTGTATGCGGCCTGTGCTGACGGGGATATGCTGTGTATTCAAATAGAACATATGGAGGAGTGAGTATTTATACACAAATTCAAATAGGGCACCCGAATGGGGAAATGCTGTGAACCTGGTCTATTTAGCAATTATAAATGGGAGACGTGACGTGGGAAGGGAACTGACATGCATCAGTGTGAAATTCTGCACTTGGGCAGAAAGTACTAGATGATTCCGAGTTTTTGTTTTTTTAATTTGGGCACCTTGGTATTTGCCCATCCCGACAGTAAAATGAGTGACTCCTGTGAATTTCGCTGTTGCTCCCTGCTTGGCACACTTCTGAAAAACAAACAAACAAACAAATTTGTTCATGGGAGAGTACGTTTAGTTTAAGGCATAATCACACACACAGCTACCAGCAAAATTGTGCACAGGAAAGACCACATTCTATTCCTGCTTTTACCACTAAAACTAGTTTGATACCCATTAGCAAATGGCTTTTCCTTGGTGCTATGCCTCGGTCACCCCAAATGTAAATGAGAGAGTTAGAATTGGTGGCTTCTTTGGGCAAAACTATGGCTATGATCAGTCCTGGGAAGGGTGGCTGTGGGAAGCAGCTGGTGGGTTGAGCACGTCCTGTGCTTTTGGTTGATGGAGGTGTGTTCACGTGAACAGGTACCACCTTTCTCTGTGATTGTCTGTGATTCCCAAGGCACTTCTTAGCACTGTTTCTTCTGATACCTTTTCATCATCTTGACAAAAGCTGCTTGCATGCATGCCTTTGTTTTTATTTCTTTAAAGGCATAAGTGATGGAGAACATGTCTCCTGCTCCCTTTCAGCTGTGCTTCTGCGGTAGGGTCCTGCCCCAGTCTCCTGTACTTCCTATTTCCAGGACCAAAGGCTCTCTCGGAAAGCAAAAACACAGTGGCTTTGTCTTCTGTGAGGTCCACATAATAAGCATGTGGCAGTGGGGGGTGCCTTTTGGGCAGATCCACACAAAAAGCTCATCTATCAAATCTAGAAGCCCAAGTGTGGGGGGCAACCTTGGCAGATTGTGAAATGGGGGCTTCTACCCCGAAATAACAAACACAGGCTTAAGGGGGTGCCCTGCCAATAGGATTTGCCTTTTAACAGGGTAAGTTAGAAGACCCATCAACTATAAATAATAAGTCTTTAAAGGTAAAATTCCTGAAGTGTATCTGGGGTTGTGAAAGATATTGTTAGTTGGCCTGGACATACCCTAAATCCAATCACGTAGTGGTTTAATTTCCATTATACACTTCAGGTTAGCTCCAGGAGTTATCTTGGTAATTTTACTTCCACTTGAAATACATGACAATAAAATTTGGCTATTGCTCTTCTATATTACCCTCCATGCTCTCCTGTATTACTCGCCCCCCACCCCAACCCCGCCATCTTTTCAAACCAGGACCGCAGTCACAGATAGTGGCAGTGCCAGAATTTGTCTATTGGAGAGTTTAGTTTGGCTAGAAACCTTGTCTTGATATTTCAAACCTTGTTTGAAACCTTGTCCAGACACCTTGTTTACATTCACATAATTATTTGAGGTAGCTGGAGGAGAAAGTCACCTCGCCAAGGATGGAAAGAACCATAGATATCACTTTTTCTGACCTTTCTTTAAATTGATGAGGATACCACATTCAAAGATGGGGAGTTAATTGCCCAAGGAAATAACATGAGTCAATAGAGAGATTGGGCTTGAAAAATCAAGTCTCAGATACTGAAGAAAGCAAACCCTTCTCTATAAAGCAATTAACTTCATGGCTTCTACAGGAGAGAATCTGCTTCCTTAGGTGAGCAGCCTTTTTTCCAAGGCATGCTCAATCCTGAGTGCATTGCAACTGTATTGATTGTACAGAATACCTTATGCGATTCAGCAGGGTGTTTTTGTTTGAGAGGTTTTTATTTGTTTGTTTTGAACTACTTAGCCAATAGTATTTTATAGGTATTCTGAAGAAAATGGTGGTTTTTATATAGACTAATAAATATTTTGTAAGTCAGAAAGATGAAACAGACAATAGAGGAAAATTCTGTTCTAAGATTATAGAATTTCAAGATTTTGTGTAAAAGTTGAGTAGAACTAGCAAATCAATGAAGACTAATGGGGCAGTCAAGCTGCATCTTAGAAAAGAGTTAGGATCTCAAGTCAGCTTGTGGAGCAAAAATTGAGTTTAGTTCAAATGCCCATTGCATATTTCCTAGGCAGAAGGCATAGTACCTCGAAAGTCCAACAGGACCTTTTTGTTTTTCTCATCTGGTGATAGAACATCCGCCTACGAGGGCTGTCCGGAAAGTATCCAGTCATGTGACCGTTCTGATTATATTGACAATAGCTGGATCTTTTTCCAGACAGCCCTTGTAGTTCTTTGAGTGAATACAAAGTATTCTCAGGGTTATGTTATATAGAAGAAAAGTGCATGGTGTCTTTGAATACAAATCCCATGTATCCTTCTGAGATACTCAGTGAGATGCAGGTGAGAAGGAGACTTTGTCTCCCATCTCACGCTTGTTTTAGTTTTAATGCCTAATTTGGTACGAAGAGTTTTTAACCCATTATTTTCAGAAGGAATCAACAATCTACTATGGTTCAATTCAGGCGTTTTCCTCTGAGGATCATTGCAGTGGAGGCCAAAACCTCCATGGTCTTAATTATTACCTGTCCAGCCCACGTCAGCTAGATTAGAGCATTGAGTGCAAGTCACTGGAGACTTTCAACACCATGCCTGCCATTAACAGCTGACAGCAAATGGCCTGGGAGCCCGTGCCTTTGGACAGCTATCTCCTCCCTACCAATCGAGGGCTTAGTGTTTCCTTGCTTATTGCAGGGTCAACCAAGAGCTCACCCCCTGTGATCCTTTGCTTGAATCCAAGATCTAATCAGTCAGCAGGTGCTGAACCAGAAAGCCAGCCACCCAGCCCTTGGATCATGGGCCTAAATGGGTTCTTCCCCTTTGAGTTGTACTTTATCAGTGGGGACGTCCTCAAGATGAGCCCCAGGAAAATCTTTAGACCCATCAGCTTGAAGAAATGTTATCTTTTACCTTTTAGTTCAAGAACCAGAGATAGCTGATTGAAATAGCTTTTGGTCAATTACTGGGCAAGAAAAAAAATAGTCTGTGTTCTCAAGGGGTCCCTTTTGTGGCAGCTGTATTTACTGGGGGAGGTGGTGGTTATTTGTTCTATAAGGGTCATTGCATGCATCCAGTCACTCAGAAATCCTATCAAGAATGGTGCTTTCTTTACCCCGTGGGTGCCCCTTCTCAAAATGTATCCTGAATCCTGCCACTTCTTTTCATCTTCACAGTCCCCTCATCTGCACCACCATGTTCTCCTGCCTTCAGGTCCTATAGTCACCACTTACCCAGTTTCCTGTCTCCCCATAGTAGCCAAATAACCCATCACAACAAAATAAAAATAATAATAAAAATGTGATCACAATGGCTATCTCCAATAATGGCACTTACTGGGCATTGCGTCTTGTTTTTGTTTTTTTAAACAGCTTTATTGAGATCTAATTCCCATATTCATAAAATTCAGCCTGGTGTCCTCCAATGATTAGGTTTCAAAATGTGATGGCTGTGAGTGACAAACGCTCTTCGTGTGGCGCACCCTAAGTGCACATGGCCCTGGGTGCCTGAGGGAATGGGTTGTGCTCTGCGCAATCTCCTGGGGAATCGCCGAAGCCTCTGTGGAGCCTTTCCTGCCAAGTTGTGTTCCGTTCTCTCTGCCCCTGTAGGGGAAGTGGGGTGCAGGTCTGGCTGGGAAATTGTCCCCAGTGAGAATTCTTGGCATTGTAAATAAACAGAATCCCACGAGCCACTGAATCTATTAACTCATGTGGAAATGCTTCTATGGTTTAGATCAGCCATTCCCGAAGGCACAGTCCTGATTTTTTTCCTTAAAAGATAGACAGTGGCAGCTTTGGAGAGCAGAAATATATTTGCTTATTGACTTTAAGGGAAAGGATTTGAAAAGAAAGAGGAATGGTGTGGTTTTCAGATTAGGTGGTTGGGAGGAAGCATGGCCCCTCGGCAAATGTTGTGTTCATTTAAAATGTAAATGCGGTTCCGCCAGCCTTCAGTCTGGGCCCGCTCAGGCTCCGCCATGTGAAATCAAATGCGTTTTGATGTTGAGAAGCTGCTCCGCTCACAGCGGCCTGTTCCTTCTCCGCACGCTGACAGGGGCCCTGCTGCAGGCTCTCCTAGGCGTCCCGTCCGAGAGGCCACGGTGTGGCCGGAGCCGCTCGGTGGGATGAGAAGGTCAGCAAAGAGAAAGCTCGAACGAGGGACAGAGAGCTAAAAAGTGATGGTGTCTGGGGCGTGGCTTGGGGCACACAGGCGAGTGGCTCTCCTGAGGGGCGATGGGTGAGAGCTGGCGGGGATCGCCGTGTGCGGGTGGACGAGCGGCAGGCCGGGTGCCCGGTGCGAGCCCGGCCGTGCTGCCCTTTGATCCCCAGTTACTTTCCCTGCCTGGAACGTGGCCGGTTTGGACGCGCTGCCCTCCAGGCTTCTCCCGGCTCCAACGCCCTGCTGGACAGAAAAGGCCTGCATTTCAGTTGCCGTTTGCTTGTGTTCAGGGTATTGTCCAAGGCCTTTCCGTGCAGGATTCCACAGAACTTTGCTGTCTGTGAAAGAACTTGACTATGTCTCAGCGCCCTTATTTGTAATCCATGGTCTACCAAACACGTGTATGTGATGTAGACCGAACAGTGAGACCTGGATGTCCGTGAACTTTAACAGTGCTTCAAGGCAACAAATGAGGAAGAAGCACTGCCATGGGGGAAGGAGGTAACTGCCTACTTGTCCAACCTTGGAAGTACCCTTCAACCCCCCTGAAATGCACAGGGGTGATGATGCTGGCCCTGCTCGAGGGCACAGGGCACAACCAGGGTATCATCTTTGGGTGTCTGAAACACCAAACTCCATATTGTGGAATGCATGTATCTCTGGTTGCTGTGGAGAATTTAACTCAATCCCGGGAGCCTCTTGCTTTCATCGAAGCCATCCCCACCATTGTCCTTGCAGCCTACCCAGAGGTGGCACAGTGCAGTGACTGAGTCTCAGTCCCTGAGTTGGAATCTTGACTATGTCACCTGCCTGCCAGCTTTTTAACCTTGCACCCCTCTGGGCCCCAGTTCCTACACTTCTAGCATAGGGGCCACAATTGTAGTAAATGTCTGCATTTCCATAGGCATAAATGGAAATCATATAACTTACCTATCTCAGGACCTGATGGGTAGTAAGAACACAGTAAATAAAAAAGTTATTACTCTCATATATTTTAGAGCCAACCTTAGGCGCCACCTTCTTAATGAAGGCACTTTTTATTGCTTCGACCCATAGAGATCTATTCAATCTTAAATGATAGCAATTAATATTTTTACAGCCCAATTTAGCTCCTGCCTGCACACTGTCTTGGAATAGTCCTTATTGCAAAACTTCCCAGTCATCTAATAAGCTCCCTAGTGAAAGAGGAGGGACCTGAGACGAGTTGAGTGTCTTGATCAAAGTGAAGCAGCTGATAAATGGCTCAGTTCATACCTCTGGCTCCAAGGCTGCTGTGCTGCACCCTGCTTCTCGGTGCACCCACTTCCTCAAATGAAGTCCGCTTGTGTCTTCTCAGAGATGATGCTAAGAAGAGAGCGCTTTCCTGGGAATTGGTAACTGGGTTGGACGGATGTCACTGTTGCACGAGGTCAGTCTGAAAATACGGGCCTGGAGATTTCCTTCTGAGGCTCAGGGTCCCTTTAAAATAAGATGGTTATGGTGGCAACCAATAAGTGCTCGGGTGCTGGCATCATCCTGGCATGTAGTTGTGTAGCCCTAAGCAAGTGACTAAAGCTCAGTGTCCTCAGGTAAGGCGAAGGTATCGACACCACGTCCCACGAAGAGCTGTGAGGGCTCAGTGAACTTGGCTGTGTGAAGCACTCGCCATCGTGCAGGGCCCCCTGGTTTGGCCTGGTTATTGTTGGCGGTGTTATCTTCGATGGCAGTGTCACTGTTACTCCCATTAGCTTCCACAGCATGGTGGGAAAGGATGTAGGCTATGGAGTCAGACTCTACTTGGATTTTAAGACCAAGTTCATTTCTTACTAGTTATGTGACCTTGGGTCACTGACTTTGTCCTTCTGATTCTTGACTTACTCATTTGTAGAATGGAATTGTGATAATGCCTACTTTACAGGGTCGGTGTGAGGATTAAACGAGGTGCTATTTAGTGTTCCGTACACTGCCTGGCATGTGAATATTCAGCTACTAGCTGAAGTACACCATGATGATACTATCTATTCAGCTCTAACTTCCGTGATCCCTAGTTGCAAGTTGAAGCTTTGGGAAGAAATCAAATTTAAGTGGTGGAACTTGGTAAAGCCATCTGTGGGTAGGCGGGGAGTAAATATCCTCGGATGTAGCCTGCCAGACATCTGTCTACAGCCAGCGCAGTGGCCTTTGAAAGAAAGCAAATGGGCCATGGCAGGCTTTTGGCCTCCTTCCCGAGGACCTGCCTCTTGGCACTGACACACATCTCCACAGACCAGCTGGTCAAGTGAAGTCCAGCTGATGTCCTCCTCACATTAGCAAATGGAGGAGAACACACAGGAGGGTACTGGAAGGAAATGTGATGAAGCCCGAGACCCTGCAGTCAATAATGAAATGCAACATGGATGAAGACTTTCTGGAGAGGATAAGGGAGGCCAGGAAGTAATGACCACTGGGAATGAGTGTTCTTTGCAAAATTACTTCCCTTTTTATTAAAAGTGACCACTGATTAGATGCATTTTAGCAGAACCGTCAGGTGGTTCACATGTATATGTGGAAAGCACCAGACTAAAGAATTTCCAAAGTCCCTATCCAGTCTAACTTTTTAGGACTTCACAGATTTAGAAGAGTAAAAAGCAAAAACAAAACAGCCTCAGTGATATTGATACTTTATTCTCTGTGAGAAAAAAGAAGTCTGACTCGTATTTGTGATACGGATTGGCATGCTCCCTACTGACATCATCATAGATTTTCTTTTTTGTTTAGTTGAAAATCTGGGAGGCAAAAATGCCATGGGATACAAGACTACTTACTGTATTTAGTGGTCTTATAGCTCTGTTGTAGTTTCCAGCCATATCCAAGTGCTCCAGAGAGAGCCCCCCCAATGTGTATAGGATTTAGGTACGTGAAGCCCAGAACAGTGAGAGTTTCAGGTGATTTATTACATGGTCGAATCAATAAGGGAATGGGAGTTACTTCATTCTCATATTTTTTAAACATTTCTCCCTCATTGTAGCCCAGTACCTGTATACAATAGGGCTCATCACTAGTGAATTTATTCTATCTATAATCTCTGCAACAGATCTTTCTTGGGCATCTATAAGGTGTCAAGCATTGTGCTGTGAAAAAGAACAGGGACTTCATCTTTTGTTTTTAATAGCTTTCCCAAGATCTAAGTCACATACTCTATAATCCACACATTTAAAGTATAGAATTCAATGGTTTTTAGTATATTTATCAATATACTAAATTGGCATCTGTTACCATAGTCAATTTTAGAACAACCTCATTACCTCAAAATGAAATTCTGTGCCAATTTGATATCTCTCCCACTCGCCCTGTCCCAGCCCTAAGCAAGCACTAATACAGTTTCTGTGTACAGAGATTGATTTATTCTGGACATTTCATATAAATGGAATCATATAACATATGGTCTTTTGTGACTGGCTTATTGCACTGGGCCATTATGTTTTCAAGATTCATTCATGTTATAACATGTATCAGTACCTCATTCCTTTTTATGGTAAAAAAAAAAAAAAAACCAAAACAACATTTGATCATGTATTTAGATATATCGCATTTTGCTTATCCTGCATTAGATGATGGACATTGGTTCATTTCTACCTTTTGGCTACTGTGAATGACACTGCTGTATACCTTTGCATACAAGTTTTCTGGGTTTTCATTTCTTTTGGGTATATAACCAGTGGTAGAATTGCTAGGTCATATGGTGACTCCACGTTTAATCATTTGAAGCACTGTCAGACAGTTTTCTGAAGTGGTGGCATGAAACTTCACTCTTGGCAAACTTAAAGAAATAGAGTCAAATTGGAGGAGGCAGTGTGTAGGATGTTTTTGTAATCTGTCTCTCATCACCCCATCCATTTTATTCTTCCCACCTCCACCTATATAGATTCCTTAGAACATCTCTTTGAAAATGTTGTTTTCCTACTCAAGGATCTACCCTGGAAACCCAATGACTGGTAGGATGAAACCCTTAAGAATATGATACTCAGGGCTTCCTTATTATTGAGATAAACAAAGCACAGTGGTTTGAACATGAAATTTAACATTAAGAAGACTTAGGTTTCAATTCAACTTTGGAACTTTATTTGGTTTATGTCCTTAGCTACATAATTAATTTTTTTTCTGACTCAGTTGCCTTCTCTCTTAAATAGATTTCTATAAAGATTTTAGTTGAGAATGTTTAGTACTCAGTGTATAATGATTGATGCAATATCAGTGTAAAATAATAAGATATGTTTCTGTATACTAGCTTTAAATATTTGGAAAATAAAATTTAAATATAACATTTACAAGAGCTTAAAAGATACCCATAAAATCTAGGGATAAAACTTAAGAAAAAGATATGGGAGGCCTCTCTATTAAAAACTCTAAGATATTCCTAAGAGATTTAAAGAAGACCTGAATTGATGCAGATAACATGTTAATGAATGGGTAAGTCAATATTATTTCAATTAAACACAATCCAAAATGAAATTAGAAGTTTGTGTGTGTCTGTGAGAAAACAGATAAACTTATTGTAAAATTTATATAAAAATGCAAAGAATATATAACATTCAAAGCTATCTCGAAAAAAAAAACAAAGTCAGGTGAGTTAGATTACTTGAGACAAAGACGTACTATAAGTCATAGTAATCAAGACAGTGTTGAATTAACATAAGGATATACAAGCTGAAAAAGTGGAGTCCAGAAATAGATCAATACACATACAGTTAAAGGCAATTCAATGAGAAAAGGAAATTCTTTTTTAACAAATGGTGTTGGAAAAACTGGATAAACATATGAAAAAAGTGAATCTCAACACCATTCACATAATTCATTTAAATAAATTATAAACCTAAACATAAAAGCTAAAAGTTGTACACTTTCAAAGTAAACATAGAATAACATTGGGTTGGCAAAGGTTTTTAGAGATGAAAGAAAAAGCACGAACTACCAAAACAGTGATAAATTAAATTTCACCAAAAAAAAAAAAAAAAAAAGGAATCTTCTGCTCATTGAAAGGAAGTAAGTTTAGCAACAATCTGGAGGAAAATATTTGCAAGGTACAGTTTACAGCGAATTCTTTGCAGAATAAATAAAAGAACAAGCCAACAATAAGCAGGCAAGTCACATTTTTATAATGACATAACATTTGGATACTTCACAAGAAAGGATGTGTGAATGGTGGTGTGCCCATGACAAAACACTGGACACCGTGAGTTGTCAGAGAAATGGGAATTTAAACCACAGTGTCATGTCACTCCACTGCAGCAAAAACAAATGTCGGGGAGGCTGTGGAGGGACCAGAAGTCTCCTGTCACTCAGGCACGTATTGATGGAATGGCACGTTCACCTTAGTACTAAGTGTTCGGTGGTCTCTCGTAACGTTAAACATAAACCTGTATCTGGCTACTCAGAAACTCCACTTCTAAGTCCTTACCCAAGAGAAACGAACTTACTGTTTTCACAAAGAGACCTGAAGAGGGATGTTTATAGCAGCCTTACGAACAATAGCCAGATGACCCTCGCAGGACAGTGGGCGAACAAATAGTGGTGTATTCACGTAACAGAATACTCCTCATACTCCTGATACTTCCAATACTATGGATAAATCTTTAAGAGGATATGTTGAGCAAACCAACAAGGAACACATGAGATCACGTTATGATTTTATTTGTATGAAGTTCTAGTTGGGTGGTAGGAATGAGAACCGTAGTTGCCTATGAGGGGTAGAATGATTGGAAGGGAGTATGGGGGAATTTTCTGGGGTGACGGCAGTTTTCTATTGATTGCAGTATTGATTATATTGGTATGTCCATTTGCGAAATCTATGTAATTGTATGCTGACATCTGTGCACTTCTCTTTATTTAAATTTTACCTCAAATAAAAAGATAGACTTTAATCTAACCTTGGAAATTTATTAGCTCTTTGTACTTGGCACAGTAATTTCTCTCTCTGTTCATCAGTATCTTTATCTCTTTAATGAATTGCTACAGGATACAAAGAGAGAATGTATGTTAAATGTTTAGCTATTTTTGGCAAGGCACTGAAATGTGCATTGTATCTTTAATGCAACCAAATTTCCAAGTAGTCAAATACTTGATGTAATCAAAAAGAATCTCAGTAACTTTAGCACATTTCCCCTTTAGTACCTTCTCTCCTAGTTTCTCTTCTGCCCATCTTCTATTATGTAATAGTTTGGAACCTAAGAGTTGCTCACTGATAATTAAGGCAGTGCTTGCTGCCTTCCAAGTGCTGGTATGACCTTGAACAAACCCTTTTGCTACTTTCAGCCTTGATTTTCTCATCTCATTTCTTGGGCCTGGCTGTGCGTTAGAATCACCTGGTGAGAACTTTAAATCTCAGTGATGTTTTGTTCTACAGATGCTCATCTACTTGACCTGGTGGGGTAACCGGGCATTTGTGGTTTCTAAAAACTGTCCAGGGATTTGCATGTGACATCAGAGTGGAAAACCACTGGATCAGGGGATCTTTAAAGACCTTCCCAGCTCAAATGGGAATCTATTATACCAACTGAAAACATTTAAGTATTTGGTTAAACCACATTTTGTATTCTTGTTGTTACTTAGGTTGTTGAATTACAATATGGTTGGGGATCCCAACACTGTGTTTCCTACTGGCCTCATATCCAGCCTTTTTATCTCATCTGCCTGGGCTTTGAAAGTATTTCACCTCCTTATTTATGGTGTTATTTGTGGTCTTTGGTTCTAAATATATTCCACACCTGCTCTAAGGAAAGGATTTTTTATTTTTCGGTTTTTGGCCATTATTATTTTTATTGTCCTCTTCTCTGAATGGAAGCCATAATCTTACTCATCTGGAAAGACAGCGCTGTGATCCTGAATCTTGATCACAGTCTCTCAGCCTGCATTGCTCAGTTGCGGCAAGTTGGCTAGAAAATCGCCCCACATATAATAGCTATTGTGTCCATTGCTGTATCAGCAAAGCAAGGAAAGGAAATCTGATATAAAACCTTCCCAAATGTAGAAAGATTTATTCATTTTAAATCTGGCAGTTGCAAAAGAGATGAAAAAATAGCCTCATTCTTTTCTTTCCATGTATAATAAGGTATTACACTGGGGTGGGGGAGATGAGGTCACTGCTTATAGCTTGATCAGGCAGGCTGAGTTTGCAGGGATGATGACTCAGAATTCATAAAGAGACAGAACGGGATCGTGGGATGGCTCCTGAAGCCCCGTTCAGTTCAGAGGAGCTGGGCTAATGCTCCCCACCAGTGATGAATGAGTTGCTGTTGTCTAGCCTTCCTGAAAGGCTGACAGACGGTATAATCTGCATCTCAGAAACTCAGAAGTCGATGTGGATGGGGCAGTCTGCTCTTCCATGGGAAGAAATGAGAGTAAATCCCGTGATGATTGAAGTAGGTGATAGCTCATCTCAGCCATCTTCGTGCATTCAGTAATGTGACATGTTTCCCTTCTCCCTTATTTCATTTTATTTTATTTTTTGAATTCTCTTTCCATCACCTTATATTTAGCTTCCCCTCCCTCCTCTCCCACCCCGTCCCTTTTCCTCCCTCCCTAACCCCCTCATTCTCCTTAATTTTGATAATAAAAATTTGTGGGTCTGTCCTCTTCCAACTCCATGACTTCTTGTGCTTAGCAAATAAAGCACACCAAACTTTTCACACCAGTGTGCATGAAGATGAAAAGATATCTTAGAATGTATATGATTCTGAGTTAGTTAAAGTCCCTTCTGGCCAACTAATACGAAGCATTTGTAGGGATATTTGTGCTGCTGCGTGAGCGCTCAGATTGTAAGTGGCAGTTACTACATCACAGACATTTTTTTTTTTTTTTTTTGGACAGGTTTTGAAATTTCTGCCTAGTAGCCAGACTCTGGTCTCTAAAACTACATAAAAAAGGTCAAATCATTTTTCAATATGATAGAACTTTTAAATATTAGGTAAAACGTGGTAACTGTTTTCCAGGCCTTCCATCTTCCTTGAAGGAAGGCAGGGAATAAGTAAGTGGCTGCTGTTCTATTTAACAGACTTAGATTGCATTAGCTTTTTTTGGAGGGGGGAGGGACAACCTCATTTTTCCTGTTCAGTGAACTCGGCCTTCGTGGCTGGTTATTAATTCTGTCACTTGAGAGTGTGATTCAGATGATGCCAGGCTGAGTGCCAAGCCATTCCAGGTCACAATCCACAGCTCTCTTCCTTGCCAGTGAGAGAGACTGAGGCATGGTTGGTCCATCACATCCCCCCAAAGCAAACTTGGGGCCACGGGGACAATAAGCTGGTCCTAGCAGTTTGGGGTGATATCCCTGGCTGCGCTCAGAGTGGCTGGGTGACCTTGGAGAGCTGTCTAACAGGGCTTTTGAAATTTGTAAAGATTCCATTGACACAGGGTCCTCTCCTTACTCATATCAGTGTTGGGTGTGAAGTGTAATATTATTTTAGGAAGGTGGGCACATTATTACATTTTTGGATGGGTAGAACTATCAAACCTTTTGAGCACTGTTTATTAAAATTTTAACTTCCTTTTCCTTTTCTTCACTGATTTTTTTTTTTTTTTTGAGTATGGAAAAGTCACTTTAACTGTCATAGGCCTTTTGGGCATGCATCTAATCCCCACTGTGTTATAAACACATAAGAGAGCTTTATTGTTCATAGACAATTGTTCTGTTATTTTTAGTCATAGACATGGATATGGGTAGAGTTTCAAGTTTGTAGTTATGAAATCATGTTGTAAACTAGAGGGTAATAATCACAAGAGCTTGTGATATTAAGGTGTTCTAGCCATCTAGGACTGTGCTAGGAAGTCCTCACTTGTATTCAAACCCACAAAAATGCTGCTAAGTAATGACATTATCTTGGATTCCTCACTCCTCACCTATCATATTTGGGCACGGTCACAGCTATGATTAGTGGTTGCTTATCCTCTGGGCTCCGGGTCAGTGCTGCAAATACTCACCATGCATGTCTCCCTGCACCTTCTTACGTGTGGCGCACTGCTCCCATCGACCATGGCACTCCTTCTTGTCAATCCCAGATACAGTCAAAAGTACCTCTCTACACAGCAGTTAGTACCCATTGGTAGTTGGCATGGGAATGAAATGCCCTCATTTTAGCATAATATTCTTGCCGTGGACCTCCTGCATTCAAATTCAAGCTGCTGCTTCCTCAGCATAGTATTTATGATACTATACATGCCATGTCCTCAGCATTGCTCCATGTCTCAGTTTCCTCATCCACACAATGGTCTGTACCTACTCACAGACCTGTTGTCGGGATGAAATGACATCACGTGAAGATGTGGGGACAGTGTCTACACAGCGTTATTAATAAATGGTACCTCTCAGGTGGACTCAGTTGCCATTTTCTTTATGTAGCACCACCTTCAGATATACAATTAATAGCATAGTTAATAATTCAAAGCTGACATGGAGTCATCTATGTGATAATTACTGATGTTCAAGCGTGCGTTGGTATGTTTGTGTCCCAGTTGATTCCTCTGTGCCTTTGGGGAGGTGAATCTGGGAGAATAATGATGTTCCTGTAACTTCCGATTTCAGCCAGCATTTGAAGAGCACCATTCGGTAAACATGTCACTAAAATAGCTTTTCCAAAACGGGCACCAATCTGGCTAATGATAGTCCTCAGCCATGAACCTGAATTTCTCCCATCTTCCCTTCTATTTTCAGAAGCACAGACAAATTACCGGCTGCCTTAGGACCGGGACGCAGCCGCGCTGACCTTTCTGTTGGCATTTGGTTAGGTCTTTGTTGTCCCGATGGACTCTCGGCCCGACAGCCTCTGTCCTTCTGCCTGTCGTGAAGTACCTCTGTGCCCCCTTGCCACGCTTGTTTCAGACCGCCCTGCTGAGGTGCTGCTGGCACTCGCGTGGATGAAAGGAAACACGTGTGTGAGGGGCCGGCGGGTGGATGGGTGGCAGCGTACCTGGACGTGAGCATGGCCCCACGAGCCGTCCCTCCTGGAGATGTGGAGATGGCGAATGTGCTCTGTGCAGTGTCTGTGGGGGGGTGCACCGTGCGGGTCTGGGTTTGTGCATTTGCACGTGGGCGCCTCCGCCAATGGGAAGAACAGCTGCTCGTCCAGCGGATGCGTGCTTGGAACTCAGCCTGTTCAGTGTCGTCGTGCCTCTTCTGTCTCCCTCTGCCTCCTCTTTTCCTAGTTCCCTTGCGTCACTTTTCCTCCCTCTTCTCCACAGTTTGACCCTCTGAGATGGCACTGCCACTCAGCAGGCGGTACTGTACCCCCTTTCCCTTAGAGCTGAGAGCCTTTTGTATTTAATGTGTTGGGCCTACCTAGCCTCTCAGTGGTCCCACGCGAGAGAGCGCATGCGTCACTCCAGGCTTTCTTGGGTAAAGCATGCCTGAAACCTTGAATTTGAACTCTGCTGCTCCCTGCCAGAGCATTCCCTACGGTAGGTATGATCATCATGACCCCTTTAACCGCGATGAGTTTGAGGCCTGTAGGGAAGGAGTCAGAATGAGAAGCTGGTGCTCTTTGCGCAGTCATTTCCGTGGGGGGTTGTGGAGCAGAGTTCCGATCAGACACAGGTGGCGGGGTGTGTCAGTAGCACACTTACTGCACATCCTAGCGCTTTCCTGAGCCCCAGTACAGTTGAGTCTGCAGCTATCACGGGCCTCGGCAGAGAGCTGCTGATGGACTGACCAATCTCAGGGCCTGGGTGAAGAATTCGTAGTGAAGAATTCCTTGAAGAATTGAGTTTTGGGTAGGAGAGTCCCATACTTAGGCCCCATGTCCGTAACCTGCTCTGGCAGAATTAGTAGTAATATTAATAATGTTGCAGGTCATGAATAAAATCTGTCAGTACCACCAAAGATTTATGTGTTCTGTGCCCCTTATGTTCTGTTTACAGTTTTAATAATTAAGCATCTCAGAGTTCTGTTAGAGAAATAACATCTGAGTTTATTAATGATAATTGTGAATATGAAATTATAAAAGGTACCATTTACATAATGCAAATAAGGGAAACAATTACAAACTTAGAGAGGGATAGGGTTCTGGCTTGTCAGTGAATTATAAGCCCGTAACATTTGCATTAGGACAGTTTCTTTGTTTTATTTCATTTTGTTTTTCCTGGTAGTGACATTGACTTACCAGGTATCCATGGAAGGAGTACTACAGCTTGGGACTCTAGAGGGTACTGGCTTGAATGTGATTGCTTTACATCTGACTCACAGGGTGACCTGAGTTTAAACCTAGTGCCTGACTAATGTAAAGCGCTTTGCAGTCCACAATTTTACTTTTCCTGTGCGTGGTATTATGTAAGACTTAAAACCATGTGAGGGAAGAGAAGTCAGGTTTTACTGCGGAGGAAATAAAGCTAATGGGCACCTTTGAAAACATTGCCTCAGTTCACAAACAGTCCCCCTGCGATGGGAAAGGATCCACCTGCTGTTGGGTCACAGAGATGGGCCTCAGGCACGCTCTCTAAAAGTGACGTGTGCTCTGTTCGTGCCTTTGGGGTCTGGGGAATATAGCTGACACTAGCTAGGCCAATCGGGTCTTAGGCTGGACATTAGACCCAGGAACGAGAATGAGCATTAACAACCAGTCTCTCCTGGTGGTGGGACCTACATGACAACTTGGGTTATCTTGTCTTCCACCAGTCAGACTGGGAGAAAAAAAAACCTGACAGAGACAAAAGAGAAGGAAGCACTTGCAGAAAGAAGAGATAATGAAAGACAGGGGCTCCCTTCCTGGCCTGCAGTGCATGTTTAAGCTCCCTGACCCACTCCTCCTAGAGACCCGTTGTGTTCCTGCCTTTGGCTTTGATGAACTGCCTGTGGATCCTGGAAATGAACTCCTTGTTTTATCGGTTTTGATTCAGGTAGCTTTGGAGTGTGTTCATTATTAATAAAGAGTCTCAATTAGGGCCAATAATTTATCCAAGTCATAAAGCCAATGAGCAGCGCACAGAGAGAGCACCCGGGTTTCCTACGAGCTTCTCAGCAGTTTTTCTACAGCTCTGCAGCGGCTGCTCATCTGTCCCAGTCCTCAGTCTGTGGTCAGGACCCACGCAGCCCGGCTGGGAGGGAGGGGCCCACGGCCAAGTTCTCAGACCGCAGGGTTGGAATGAGAACGTTCGGCTCTGCTTCTCGCACGTGCAGATATATGCTACCAGGATGCTCCTTGATTCATTAAAATTCTCCGAAGAGGGCAAGGCAGCCAGTTGCCATTCTTCTCGCTCATCATCTCTTCGGGGGTCAGTCACACCTCATCGCGTTTGGCAATGTTCTTGATGTGAGCGACATTAGCCAGAGCACACATCGGGCAGCATCTGCTAAGGAGTAGGAAAAAAATCACAAACACATTTATAAAAGGAAAAACAAAATCAGGTTGCCTTTTCGATGATCTCTGTTTCTGGGTTTGTGTTTAGGATACATGGCTCCGGTTTTTGGTGTTCCAGTTTAACTGTTTTAAAGGCTGTCCCTAACACTATCTCAGAGGGGACCCATGACATGGAGTAGATAGAGTAGAACATGGGGTTACTGGAATAACCACATGGTCCAGTTTGTCCAGGACCATCTCAATTTATAGCTGTTGTCCTAGCAAAAATGTTAGGGAGTCTTTCCCTCTCAAACGTACTCTGATGTGGAGGACAAGTTATTTGATTATCCTGGTCATTGTCTCCATTTGACAAACCACCTACCAATGCTATTTACTGCACTCCTACAATGCATGATCAAAGGAGTGTGTGTGTGTGTGTATAAGTAAGTGTAAATGTATCATGGTGTCTTAATGAACATTCTTTCAGTTTAGGGTCACAGCAATAGCAAAACAGAACTAAAAGTCCAGGAGACGAATCTTTGTAATTGTGAGACTGAAGTGTGCAAGCCAATTGGTTCTTAGTTTGTTGTTCTGGTGGGAGGCAGTGTATGCATTGGTCAAAGAGAGAGAGAGAGTGTGGAGACAAATAACTTGGGTTCGCATCCCAAATTTGCCAGCTGTGTGACTATGAGACGATTCACTCATTTCACAAGCTCTGCTTTCTTGATTATCCATGTGGCTGATAACATTATCTTCTTTTTGGAGTGTTGTGTGGATTGTGTTATATGTGAAAGGTAACTAACACAGAGCCCAGTGCAAACTAAGAACTCAGTAAATGAGAGCTAAGGTAGGGATTTCAGTCCAGATTGAAAATCTTTGGAATCAGCCCTTGTCTGTTATTCCAACTCCGTGACATATTAGACAGGGCTAATCATAGAATCCCAGTATTGTAAGACTATGATCCAGCCCCACACCTACCACTCCGTGGTGGCTGTTTGGGCAGGTGAACAACATTCCTCAGAATCATTCTCATTTCTTCTCGACATTTTCAAATAGACATGTGACAGCAAGGCAAACTGTGTGCTGTGGGCTTAGGAGAACAGATGGTGGCAGAAGAATCTAGCATGTGATGAAAAACATGGTGTGTTCCCATCCAGTGTAGGGAGGGGAAGGAACAGTGTGTACTGAATAATTCAAGGTGGGGGTGCAAAGAGAAGGGAGGTAGTGGGGTTCTGACAGCCAGCTCCCACATGGAAAAGGTCTAGACTGCTATTTCTCTAGAATTTCCTCCTTGGACCAAGTTAGGGATGAAATTTTGTTAAATGTTGTTTGAACATGCTTCTTAGCAATGTGCTAGGGACTCCTCCTATGAATCAATGGAAAGGTTTGGACATCTTAGGACCTTGCCCCCCAAATTTGGGCCCCTTAAAACACAAAAACAAAGAAAAACCCAATGAGATATAAATATTTCATTATTGAAATTACTATTATTTATTATTATTTAAATGAATGGCTGGCATTTATTGAGCTCTATATGCCCGATCTGAGCTAAAACCTTGGTAAGAATTAATGTTTATAACTACACTCCGACACAGGTGCTCTCGTTACCATTTTGCTTATAAGGAAACTGTTTTGAAGAGTTATAAGGGTTGTAAAGTCTCGCGGAAGGAAGGCCATTTACCTAGGTCAATGTGCATCTGAATTACATGCTTTTACTATTATGCCCTGTGCTGTGATGACCTCGCCCTAGCAGTAATAGGTTACGAACTAGGTAATTTCTTTGATGATCACTGGATGGGATAATATTGAACAGAAGAAGAGGAATTAAAATCCTGAGGGCTAGAAGGGCATTTATGGTTTGGTTGACTTCCCCCTGTTCCCTGTCTGAATTATTCAAGCTCTGGCCTTGGAGTTGTGCAGCAAGTCTTGTTTCACAGGAAGGTCTTTTATTTTTCCTTTGGAAAACATTTTAAGATTTTAGCAATACTACCGTGCCAGAAAAGTCTTTCTGATTTTGAACCCAAGGTGGTGGTATTTAATCTAACTGGAAGATATGAGGTAGGAAATGGGACATAAGCTCTTATTGCTATATTGAGTAACACACTGGTTCCTTATTTTTTTCTTTATTTTTATTCTTTAGTTCTATAAATATTTATGGTATGACTTCTATATGCCAGGCTCTGTGGAGGCATATAGAAGACACAAAGTTAAGAAAAAAGGCAAGGAAAACGCCTATTCTCATTAAGTTTATTGTCTTGCTTTTTCCTGGAAAAACCAAAAAAGATTATGAAACGTTGCCATATTCAACAGTGGCTGTATTAACTGCATTTTGCCTGTCATCTATATTTAAATTATTTGCTTGCCTATTCCAAATGCATCCACATGCTGCCTCATAATAAAACCACAGCGACATCAGTATTAGTGTTTAATGGCTGATTGCCTTGATTCAGAAAGAAAAGAGGGTGACAGCTTGGCTGAGTAATGCAGAATAAGTTAGATTTCCCCAGGCTTATTTACTCATCGAGAGAATGACCCTCTGCTCTCCCTCTTTCTCTGCAGGCAAGCAGCCAATACCAAATTGGATTTCACGTGGAGGTACCTCTGTCCCAGGGCTGCACGACCTGCTGGACTGATCTGAAAGCAGCAGCTTCGTGTCCTTTGCCTTGTCTGCCTGTGGGTGAGTCACTCATGTTCTGATACATGGGAATGCCGTTCCATGTCCTGCCTACCTTGGTGATAGCACAATGTTAGGATGCGGTGAGATGGGTTTGAAAGTGCTCTATTGATTCAAGGCTTTCTAATGAAATGGAACTTACTTCTGAGCCACTTAATTGATAGGCATGAAAGAATTTCAAATGGTATGCTTGAGTATCTTGCAATATCAGGTGATTTCTTTGTGGGTTGTATGGGGCAGGTAGGTGGCAATGTGGATTATTCTCTGACTTCAGATTCTACTGTAACAAAGAGTCTCCTGTAATGCTATTTCTGGTGAGTGACCAAGTGAAAATGCATGCACGGTCATCTATCAATGCAGAAAATAGTCCGGGCACGACGAGGAGTTGGGCCTGAAACTATTGCCCCTCTTTCCGCCCTGTTAGGGGAGCCACTTGGAGCTCCTGGCACCAAGTCCCCAAACTTGCCTCTAGGTTGCAGAGTCTGCTCAGCAACGAGTAATTCTCTTGTTAACAATAAGCATTAGAACAGCAGTTGGACTGGAAGGAAAAGCCTTTGTCTATTAGGAAGCCTGCCGAGCTTGGTTGCTAGGCAACCCAGTCTGGAGGCAGCAAACAGTGTGTACCACACGGGAATCCAGGGAGATGGGCCCGGAACGTAGGGAGAAGCCACTCTGAGAGTCAGCTGAGGCAGAGGAAAGAGCACAGCCCACTACGCAGGTGGACAAGTGGTGCGTACTTGCACTGAGCTGGGGCGACACTCACAGGTAGCTCTACTGTCATCTGGAAAACTTCGACTTTGAGTCGGTGACTTTTCCACCCTGAGGTCGTCTGGCAGAAGCAGAGCACCAAGGAGCCAGACATCAGTCACTTTTCCCTATTTCTGCCTCTGCAGCCACCACACACACACTCACCTCCTTAAGTTAAAGAAACAAGATTCTGGTCTTTTATAGACTGCAATGAGAGGATCGAAAGAAAAGGATGTAACACTAAAAACTCTGAAATAAATGGTCTTTGGGATTCCTTAAGCTTAAGGTTATAAATAAAATGACTATTTCTTATTCCCAAACATAACTAAATATTTACACAGGACAGAATATGCCAACATACAGATATGGGAGAAGTTATCTTTCATATAGCGACGCTCTTATAGCTCCTTTATCTTAAAATAGATTCCTTAGTAGTCTGCCAGCACATTTGAAAAATGCAAAATTAGATACTTTGGGGGGAGTTAAGGCATGAACTACTCCTGAGCCACACAGGAGGTCTGACATATCAAGTAAATATTCACTAATTCTCAGTTTAAGCCTGACAGTGAATTTGAACTCAAAGGAATGAGGCATCTCCCAGTGAAATTTGCTATGAAGGGGTATCCAGGATTGAGAATAGGGCTGAGGCTGGCACATGCAGGCCCATGAGGGTTGAGGCATCTCAGAGAGAAGGCACTAGATCATAAGATTTGCAGATGGGAAGACAGATGTGAAGTAGGACTTCACTTATTTTAACATATCCTTGGATATGTTACCCAAGTGCTTTGATGCATAGTTTACTCACCAGTACAACAGGAACAAGAATATAGCTAGGAGGTGCTATGAATTTTAAGTGACATAATGCATGGAGACCACTTTGCAGAGGACCTGATGTATTATAAACGATGAATGGAGTCTGGTGAGTGTGTCCATGTAGGTACTTGGATCAGTGTCACGGGGTAAATCTAGATGATATTATGGTTTAAAAAGAAGAAAATGCTCTCACAGCTCGGGGGGAGGATGTTGTTGTGGAAAAGTACTACAGTTGGAGTTGCAAGACCAGCCTCTGTGAAGGTCTAGGTCATCACCAAGCAGTTAGACTCCGATGTACAATTGTGACAGCTCAGAGGCTGCCCAGAAAGAGCAGGCATGTGCCCAAGACCCCCTTCCCAAGCACCACAGAAACCTACTCCAGACAAAGTTCAGGAAAATAGCTTCAATTTCAGATGCCTCTAGTCTGAAATCTTAGTTGCAGATGTCACTTACCTTTGAGGACTTTCAAAGCCTTTTGTATTCTTGAATCTGGGACTCGTACTCTGTGAATGGTCGGCTTTCAGAGCACCACATTTGCGGATTCTTATTGTTAGTACAGGCCTTGCTCTAAGTAGTCTGTGTCCTTTGCCTCTCTGGGTTAATTTGATTTTTAATTCTGTTCCAGCTTGTCCTGTATACATTTTTCCTCAACTTTTCTTAAGAGTCCTAGAGCTTTTTAATCATTCATTCACCAAACAGATTTTACTGAGTGCCTAGTAGGTGCAGGCACTATTAGAGACACTGAAGATACATACAGTGGTAAAGCTTTGGGTCATGGAGATACACTGACAGGAAATGGGCAACAATCAGGTGGTCAGGAATGTAGTTCTGATGGCGACTGTAAATGCTATGAAGTAGATTAAAAGAAAGAACTTTCAGCTCTCAAGTGCAGTGTAAAATCCACCCTAAATATTTTGCCTTAGAACAATAATTATTTATTGATTCCCATGAACCCGAGTTGATTGGATCAATTGAGTGGCTCTCCTCCGTGTGTTTATAGCTGAAGTTACACACAACTGCATTCAGCCAGGAGGTCAGTTGGGGCTGGGACATCCCAGATGACTTCCCAGCCTCCAGGTCTCCTCACCTCGTCAGCACTCCATATTCCTCCCCGAGCTTCTCTATAGAATGGCAGCTGGACGTTTTAGCCCCGATGTACAAGGGCTCTCAAAGCATATCTGGTTGCCATGTTTTTTGATGTCCCATTGGCAAGCTCAGAGTCAGTGTGGGAGGGGACTACAAATGCGTTAAAACAGGGCCGTATTTTATAAGGATTCCCCAAAGATGGGGGTCAGTGACTGCTGTACACCGGAGAATGGGCGAAGCGTCACAGAAGTGCTATGTGAACCGAGACCTGAAGGCTTGTGAGAAGATCAAATCAGTGAGGTTGGGCACAGGCCAGACCATGAGGCCTTATAGGCCATAATGGGAGTTTGGTTTTTGTTCTACACAGTGAGAAGCCATTAATACATTTAAGAAAGACAGCCACCTTATCTGATTTACATTTACAGAAACAAATGTTAAACTTCTGGGTGA